>OU898285.1:12044535-12059543 GCA_918026665.1 Diabrotica balteata | reverse complement strand
TGGAATTCTCTTTTCATCTCTATTTGTTTTAGCTGTCTTCTATAGTTTGGCCAATTTGCATCTTTTCCATCTCCATCTTTCGACTGGTTCTATGGTGGGAAGTCTGCTCTTGATGTCATCTTTCCTAAAAACTGGTTTGTGGTCCGAACTGCATTCAAAGTAGGTCCTTACATCTTCTATAATAACGTCTTTTGTGATGAAAAAGTCCAACGTAGAGTTGTTGTGATCTCTTCTAGGGCTGATTCTTGTTGGTTCATCCGGTGCGAACATCATCCTGTTCTTGTCTTCAATATATTTTAGTAATGCAGTACCAGTTCTTGTTTCTGCACTACTTCCCCAAGCTTCATGTTTGGCGTTTGAAGTCTCTGCTAACACGACGGTTGGTGCTGAGTTTAGCATGGCATCCTATTCTTCAATAGCTAGATTATCCGAATTCTTCTGTAAATAGAAAAAATGTTAGTAGTTCCAATTTTGACTCCTACTGTTTTCAAATTCGTTGTTTCCATGACAACTTGGTTCCACTCTATGTTATTTTTAACATAGTTGCCACACCTCTATTGAGTGAGCGTCTCTCTTATAAATAAAAATAAAAATTAAAAAATAAAAAAATAAAGAACAATTTTTTGCCCATACTATTATGAATTACATTGTCCAAATTTTTATATTTTAGCCTATCTTATCTTCGTACGTTCCGCTCATGCACACCGCCTGCATTATCGATCCTTCTTCCTCTCGGTTCCTGGATTTTCCTGGGTGGTGTCCTCGTCTGGCTTCGGTAGGTACTGTTCGGTTAAACGTACCTACTTCTGCATGCCGGATTCTAGTATCGTGATATGTGGTCAATCATCGATGTCGTGTCTCGGTGTATCCTCTGGACCTGTTCTTCTCGTGGATATCCCTTGGTCTTACGTAGTCTTTCTTGTGGCCGTGGTTTTTTTTTTGAAGAACCTATCCTGGTTCTGTTCTCCGCCACCTCCCTCAGTGGCGTGGATACCCTAGTTCCTATTCCCTGATGGTCGGCATTGGTAACTCCTATCCTCCCATGGACGTTCCGTCGATATTGTAGCATGAGGTCCAGCTGTTCTATTATATTGCTACTCGCCTTCCTCCACTGGTTTCGGCGTGAGGCGGCGTGTCGTCGTTTGTAGCTTTTCTTATTCGTGATTTGCGGAAGGGTGTTTGTGAATTTTAATATTGGTATCCATGTTTTGTTATTTTTTGTCCTTCTTCTATCCATTAAAATTATTTGGATGCTTATATATTTCCACTGCTTCCCGATATAATCGGGGTAGTACTGTGACGTTTTATCCAGCATCTGCGTTTCTTCAAACTAGTATCCGATGTTCTCCGCTTCCCAAAGCGTGTTCGGCAACGGCAGATTTGTCGATATGTCCTAAACGACAATGGTTTAATATTTTCCACATATACCATTCCATATGTGTATGGTATTCGCTATACTCCGGCCGTTGCTAACTGGTCCCGTTTTGTCCTTCACCGATCTTAAATCAGTTCTTTGTTGGTTTGAAAATGGTCTTTACATTGCTTTTTTTAGTATTCGCCTCAATTCTGTCTGTTACCCGCGACATATAGGAACAATAACGCTTTGCCTATACAGCTGTTTCTTCGTCCTTTCTTCTAGAAACGTTTTTAATGCACTTTATGTATTTGTCTCTGGAATAACCATTAGAGTGAGCGCTTTTTTCAATATGAAGAAGTTCACTTTGATAGATACTGTGGTTCGCAAATTCTCTTTGCCCTCTCTGCAAGATGTTTTGATGATACCTTGTTTTTTCGCCTGGATGATGATTTGAGTTCCCTGTTTAGTATCTATCCGTGTGTGTGTAGGTTTTCGATACACTTTATGTCCTAAGTAACCTTCCTTTCGATTTACTATATACATCTAGGAACCTAGTTATTGATCTGTTTCCATCGTAAATTGAATATTTGGATGTAGTGTGTTCATATAAGACAGGAAATCGTTAAGTTTTCTACTCCGTGAGCCCAAATCACAAAATTGTCATCGACGTATCTAAACCATACCCTTGGCATGCATGCTGATCCATTACTCTCTTCTCTAGATGCTGCATGAAAAGGTTGGCTACGACCGGCTTAGTGGGGCCTCCCTCAATTAAATTCAAAACGTCTTCTAGGAGAACATCTTGTAAATAGAATTTCTGGAATAGTCCACCTCTATTCCTCTTCATCGAAAGCGCATCGAAGACGGCGCTATTGAAATGTTATCTCTTGAGTATTCAAGATTTATCCTTCTAGAATTAGATACTGATCTTAGATCTGAGCGTCCCGATCAGCGCACTCTATGTAGCCAGGATGGCGGAATCTAACTGAATCTTCAGCTCTGTATAAACCCTCAAGAAGAAATAACAGTTACGACTTGAAGACACGATATCTTTCGGCTTAATGCAACACACAGTAATTCGTACGCCGGTTTCTCGAAGATCACTTCAAGTATGCTTCGGGTGCCATGCCTATCTTGGTTAGCAAATTCTGGGATGTCATAATTGCACACGATTTTCTTCAAATTGTTAGAGCACTCCATATTATCCTCGTAGGTTGCCCTGTCTGTATACAACTTCCTGGTCACCATATACAGCAAAACATCGAGTGACTATCTTCTAATCTCATACTCTTCCACTCTTTAGGCTGCTGATTTTTTAACTCGTTCCAATGACCGAACTTCTTATAAATAAGGATGAGATTCCTTTAATCATCTCAAGATATTGCGTAATACAGTGGACTAGAGAGATCGTTATGCGAACACTAAAAAGATCCTGCGGAACTTCTGTGGTCACGCGAATCTCAGCACTCTTCCTCTCTGCGTAATTTGACATAAATTCATTAAAGCTTGGTTCCGTCATCTTTGATCTCAGTTGAGGGTTCGTACTTCTTCTGTTTCATTTTTGTAGCAAGGATTCAAACCTTCATCTTTCAGCACCTATGAGCTACCCAGGTCTCTGTATTTGTGCCTTGTTAAGCTAATTAAAACAATGTCTGCTTTTAGAAATAAATCGGGATAACCAACCTGTATGAAGTTATATGTGAGTATTACACTGATTTCAACTAATAAACTATGCGAAAATACCAAGAATAAGAATGCAACATAATTTCAACAAATATCGCTCGTTTAATGGTTCGTGTGTAATTGTTATAATTTAAAGAAAACCACAGGAATATGGGGTTTGCCTTTAGGCGCTTTAGAAAGAATGCTTACCTCCAGATTATTGCTGACGGTAAGTACAAGAATAAATTCTAATTAGTTAATGTAAAAGGTTTGCTATACTTTTATAAATGTTTATTAACAAATTAAATTTAAGATCAATTTTAAATTCGTCTTAATTCACATTTATTAATTGTAGGAAATTTTCTTGAATTCATATTGTAATGGAAAGCTGGGTTTAATGCAATTTAACCGCTTTCATGTGAAATTTCAGTGACTCATTTCTGAAACCTGTACTTTTACACCATTTTAAAACGTACGCCTTTGCGTGAAGTGGGGCAAATTATCAACAATCTAGGATGCAAAAATTATCGATCATAAACATTTTCGGTCAACAATATTTCATGTACGGTGAGCATTTTCGTTAGATATATGATTAAATGTGCTGGTGTCAAGAACAGCAGTAGCACGATATACTAAAATTTAGTAAAAGCTGTTATATTACATGTATAGAAAAAAAAATAATATTGAAGAGCATTATTTCTTAACTTCAATCCAGGCTAAAATATTTTCATAAATTTGCTACCATTTGGATAGAGATGAAAGCTTTGATTGTGGTCCATTGCGCTGTGCTGAGAAAGTTAATAGTAAAACTCTTCCAATATTTAAAGCAATGTCGAAGACAAGACTCTTCTTCTTCTTAAGGGCCGTGCACTTCTGCGGTAGGCGTTCCACAGTAACATCGTCTTGTCAGGTAAGTTGTTAAATAGTCAGTTAAATATTCTGGTTTTAGCAGCTTGGAAGCATTTCCATAGCCGTGGATTCCTGTACATGTCGATATTGCGCAGCCATACATTTTTTTACGTCCCAGACCTCTCCTACCCTCATATCTTTCCTTCGAGTATCAGTTGCCGGAAACAACAAAAATACGATTTTAAACTTATCATGTCTTTTACATTCATGTTAGAGAATATATACACTCATTAGTGCAAAAATAGTAGGATGCTGTTTCTAGGATGATATGTTTGCAGATATATCGATGTAATTTTTTTATTTTTTTTGATATTTGATATGGCGATTTTTCTGTTTATTTTGTCTCTGACTGTATGACGGTACTCTAGCCAAAAAAAGATCTTTGCAATATAGTTTATAGGATAGTAGCTGTCGTTCTATATATAATGGAGGTTCTCCTTAAATCTTGCATACTACTAACCGGACTAGTTTTAAAAGCACCCAGTGCTAATATCAAAGCTGTATATTGAATGCTGTTTAGTTTTTTTGAAGTGGTTTTGCTGCAGCATCGTAACATCATCTTCTCATCATCACCCAGCCCTTTGCGTCCACTGCTGGAAATATGCCTCCTCATTTTTGTCCATTGTTCTATATCTTGAGCACTTTTCATCCAATTTCTTGAAATTTTCTTGAGATTGGAAAGTTAGGAGATTGAATTTCATTTGATAACATATAGATAGGAAAGTAATCACTGTCATTTAACGATTTTAAAGTATTCCAGAGTGAGAAACGTTGATAAGGATTTACTACATAGTGATAAAATCAATAAGCGCAAAAAAACCGTTATAGGAGTTAAATCTGTAA
Organism: Diabrotica balteata; assembly: GCA_918026665.1. Classification (NCBI taxonomy): domain Eukaryota; kingdom Metazoa; phylum Arthropoda; class Insecta; order Coleoptera; family Chrysomelidae; genus Diabrotica; species Diabrotica balteata. Next base: position 12,054,772 of record OU898285.1, on the reverse strand, counting down.
TTCCTGTCGTTTGTGGAGATAGATTATTGGGGTCTAGTTTCTTTTAAACCTAGAGGATATTATTTTTTTATTTTGATTGCGTGAATAAAAATTAAAGGATCTCAATTTAGCTCACCCACTAGTCCAACCTCTTACGTCCAAGGCCATGAAGTAAAAAAGGGCAACACCGCATCTAGGACGTCTGCGGTTAGTCCGATAATCTGCTGTAAAGGTCTTACCCGAGAATATTAAACTAATTTGAATTTGAGGAAACTGATAATTTGAAAACTTCAATTCATTTCTGAGACAATATTTTTAGGGAAATTAAATTTAATAAAACCTTTTAATATTTACCCCTTCACGTAAATATATATAAAGGTATTTATTATTATTTAGGTTATATTATCATTTAAAAAATCTCGTAGAAGTTAAAATTTATTGCACTTATGTTATCTCTGTGTTCCCATCTTCTTATGCAAAAAGTATTCTTCTGTCTTCGGGATTTCCTTCGCTTTTTTTTTTAGTACGATGGAACAGTTACATTTGATCGGTAACTATCAGGAAATATATTAGGAACTGCATTGCCTTTTTTAATTTGAGAAATATTAACTTTTCAATGGGTACATCTTCCAAATCTTTATCTTCTCAGTGTTCAGCTCCAGCTGAATAGTCAATCTTTCATGATAATGTTTGGCACATACTATACGGAAGATCTTGGTAATTGTACAGGCCTTTCTCCTTTGAATAGAGGCATAACCCAGTTATACCCTGCTTTAGGGATCATTGGGAATAACAAAAATCGTACTTTCCGCCTTGTTTCGTTTTTTTAAAGTCCTGGCATAAATTGGTTTTAGCAACACAGGTACACCAACAATGCCAGCGCAATCTGTAACATAAAAACAAAAGTATTATTGTTGTTGTTTTTTAGTTTACATATTTTGTAACAAGAAAGCAAAACGTATATTATTTTTTTCAGTTTGTTTTGTAGGTTATTACTTTATACTTGACTTTTTAAATTGTCGTTTAATAAAAATCTTCTAAAATTTCTTAAATTTAATGGAAATTTCACTTATATTTAATATTTTTCTAATTGGATGTAAACACAATTTTATAAATAAAACATTCGAGATAAAGTTTAAAATAACAAATACAATATCCAACAAACTTTACATGCCTTCCTATATTATATGTAAAAACCAAAACAAACCAAAGTCGGACTACCACGCGTTGTTGCCAAATTTCTACTTCCATGGCTTGGAAGTAAAGGGGGCTGTGGCCTCAGCGGTTTCGTTTGAGGAACATTTTTGAACTTACTTGGAGGATGTTTGGTATCTAGTTGTGTGGTTCCAGGAAAGAAATCACAAATTTCATTCTAGTTTACGATTATTGATGGTAATTCTGTTTTTCCTATTTTGCCTTTAATTAACTCTAGAGAAGCTAAAAATCCCCTCGTGAAGGATTTCCTGGTTGATGTTTTTTGAGTTTTTCGTTGGTTTGCTTACTACAGAAGGTGTAAATATCCGTGAATCGGTCTGTGTAGTATTTTCATTAATGTCTGGAGAAGATAAGATTAAACTTTTTAGTTAATTGGGGACGTTTGTAATAATTGGAGATGGTGTTATTTCTACTGAAGTAAGATTTCTGATGTTGTTAGGTTTTTAAGGAAGATATTTCACTTCTATTATTTATAGATCCTGTCAGATTGTCGTCGGTTTCCATAATTTGTGCTGTTTGGTTATTAGATGTATTTACTGCACTTGATATGTTTTAAGAAGTTTCGGGGTGTGCATTAGAAGTGGATAAATTAGCTTTGTTAAAACATTCTTGACACTAGTGGGATTTGCTTGGTCAGAGCATATAGCTTGCTGGGAATCAATAGTCTTGCATTTTGTACAGTTAAATCTTTCTATAAAAAGGTATAATTGGTAATTGGTATTTTCATGAGAAATGATGAAAGAATCAGGGATAGACATATTTTCTAAAGGTGTGATAAATATTTGCCTTCTAAAATTCAAGACATGGCTGTATTCGCTATCAGGTATGTCTTAGGAAAGTCATTTTCAGACGGAGTTTATACCATCTTATGTAGTTCTTGTTCAATTAACGTGTTTGAAACAGTGGGCCAAGCATTAGATATTACTAGTCTTTGAGCTGGAGAGATAAGTCTTCTTATTTTTACTTGAGTTTCTTTTATATTAAAATATTTGTGGGAATGAAGCAGTAAATCAACTGTATTTTAAGAAGAAAGATATAGACATATTCCATTGTTGGCAATTCTGGAAGCGAAGGATACATTACGTGGATCAACTACTGAACCGATGCCTATGGTATACTAATTAAACTTAAGTTCCTTCAATACTGGAAAGCACTATAGCTTGTTCTTCTGTTGGATCTTTGAATGCGTTAACAACACTGGAATATGAGACAAGAGATAAAGTGTGAGTAGTGGTGTTATTCGAAGTTAAATTTGGAAACCAGTGTGGATCCTGACCCAAAACTACATAGTTTTTTTTCTACTCCTTTGGTACTTTATAGGTTATATTATTATTAATATAGATATTATGAGGTGGTTTTGCTACTCACGTTACTTTTACTCAGTTGACTTGGAGGTCACGGTTTACAACGTGATATATTTTATCACTGTCAGGACCGTACTCCCAAAAAAGATTATAAGAGGATTTTTTTAATTCAATTTAGACCAATTTAGAAATTTCTTCTTTCATAATTTTATTACTAGAGCAATTTACTTTCGTACTTCTTGTGCTATACAGTACAGTGGACCATTGGCTGTCGAGTGTTTAGCAATTATCCAAAAAGTTGCAAATTTGTGAGGTATAAGTATACGTTTTTCTTTTGTATTATTTACAGGCATTAGCAAACCAAGAGTTTCTAAGTCCGGACGACCTCTACCTTCATCTAGAACAGTCAGTCTGATAGTCCATAGACCGTACTATAGAGATGACCCAAAATTTTCCGTAATGCTGGCTGTGTGGGGTCAATTTTTAGACCACGACATTACTGCTACAGCTTTGAGCCAGAAAGCAAATGGAAGTACGATCTCCTGTTGCGATTATAATGTATTCACATCGCCGAGTGTTTTCCAGTGCGATTGGATGAAGAAGATCCTTTTAGGTAAGATGTAGAAGAAATATTTACTATTAGTAATTATAGATATATAGCCTTTGAAAAACATTAGCACTACACAGATATTTCCTCTATAATAAAAAAAATATATTCAAACCAATTCGACCAACAACTTATCTGGAAAGAACACATCAATCACCTCACTTCAACTTGTAGTGAAAGACTTAGAGAGTGTGCTTGACTTGAGATTGACTACGGTTCAATTGGTCACTTATCAGCAACCAAAACAACGATAACACCATTCGAGTGCATACATAAAAATGCCTTTAGAATTGCCCTTAGTGACAACATGCGAAACAGCAAATGAAAGGGGAGGATATAACGAATATAATAAAAACACAAAAATAAACAAGGCGACTATCAAAAGGGCACTACATAGCTTCTTTTTTATTAAAGAACGTCTGAGGACATATGAGATATCACATAATAGATAGTATGGATGATAATAGATACACTATAAGGTAAATTTGCTTTATTGACTTGAAGAAGACCTCTGACTGAGTACAAAATAAACAACTAGCCGAATCCTAGCATACGGTACATCAAATCAAATGACGGATAGTACATATAATGAATATATCTAAATATATTTATATATATATATATATATATATATATAATATATATATATATATTTATATATTTAGATTTAGACAAAGTTTAGTTAATTTGGAGTTCTTGTTTTTAGAGAATATAACGTCAGCTGTATAGAATTCGTCAGATCAGCTCCAGCACCGACCTGTTGTCTAGGATCAAGAGAACAATTAAACCAAGTCACCTCGTTCATCGACGGATCAGTTATTTATAGCGCTGATGAAGATTTCGCAAAGAAACTGAGAGATTCCACTAAAGGTACGATGAAAATACTGGTTACAGAAGATGGACGAGACCTCTTACCGATTTCTGAAGATTTTAATGATGGATGCAATCGGGAAGAAGAGAGAATGGAAGGAAAATATTGTTTTACGACAGGTTAGCAGCATAATATAGTGTTTTTTCTTTATTCTTGTCTTTAAAAGCTATGGTAAACGACTTTATTTGCCATTCAGTCTGCTTTGCTTATCTTCTTCTTTCATAAGCCACCTGTAGAATTACTGTAACTTCATTATTTTCTTACTTGTATTGTTGCAAAAAAAATAATTTGGGATAAATAAATAAAATAACTTTTAAACTATTTAATCGAATGCTTTGAAATTTTGGTATATTTTAAGCACCACAAGACCCAACTCTTCCCATGCACGTCCACTGTTGAAGTTGGCACTGGAAGAAGAGAAGACACCTATTATCTTTATTTTGTATAATCAACATAAATTCCAAGTTTAATTTTAACAATTTCTTATTTTAGGCGATGCTAGAGCAAATGAAAATTTACATTTAACCACCATGCATTTGCTGTGGGTACGCCAACACAACCGTATAGCCGAAAATTTGTCAAAAATTAACACTCACTGGGACGATGAGACCATTTTTCAAGAGACACGAAGAATAGTAGCGGCTCAAATTCAACATATAACCTATAATGAATTTCTACCAATTTTTATTAGGTTAGTAAAAATCTTCCAAGTTACAAACATATGTTTTAGAAGTCAATATCGACTTATATGTATATATAAGTCTCATCAATTTTTTTATCCTTTTATCTATAGTGAGTGGTGTAAAAGGTCGTAGAGAGAAGAATTGAACGACCACCATCCTAGGCTGGAATGAAAAACAGATTAAACACTAACTTAAATGTAATTCTAGGGTTAAATAGCAATTTCTGATTTTAGCTAGACATTAAGTAACGTTCATATGTAGAAGGGATAGCGAATGGCGGTGTTGTTCGATAACACTGTTGTTCAATGTTATCACATGCGAAAAATCATTTATTTTTTGCTGTATTACTATCATTCTACCACAATTTTACAATCATTTCCTTAGTCCAACTCTTGATAACCCTTCCCATTCCATTTCAACCTCCCCTTCTTTAGAAATACAGACAGTTTTAAAATAGCAAACAAGAAGACTGCCTTTTGCCTGCTGTCTATAGCTAAGAACAGATGCTCTCTCTTTCCTGTCGACTGTCGTTGGTAACAGGGGTGTCCTCTCTACTGTTGACTGCCGTTAACAACAGACATTCTCTCTCTCTCTCGCTCTCTCCCGCTTTTATTACGCGAAAAATACCGCAAATACTGTTTTAAATCGTGTACAGACGCAAATGTGATATATCTCGTGATCTCAGTGTTAGTACCGCGAGACACGTGTTCAGAAAAACAGATTACCCTGACAGATTCCCCGTATGAAGAACAGCCGCGGTGAAAGCCTGTAAAAACCGCGGTTGTGTGCAGCAGGGTAGTGGTGAGACTTTGTATAAACTTAATAATTGGCCATAATCTGTATAACCCTTTTACTACGCATCCTAATTTATTTAAACCAGCACTATGTATTCATGATGTCATCATTTCACATATGTACACCCTTTTTGTACAACTGTGTTGTGGAATACTTCACTGAAGTATAGTGAATGTTGTGTCTATGTTAAAAGCGAACTACTAGCAACACTGCTGGTTGGAATGAAAGAATTTAACTATAACTGCGGTTTTAGGAAACACTAAGTAGTATCAATGATTGATTTTAATAATATGTATGAAAGAATAACGTGATGCGAACTAGTTAGTTACAAATACAATATACTAACAAACGAAGCGAATACGTTCCTCGATTTTATACCAGTTCTATAAATTAGAACAAAAATCATTAGTCCATCTTATAAAATTTCATCTTTTTTAAATTACAGCTAAAAGGAAAAATGCTTCAAAAAATTTTTGAATTACTTAGATCGACCCAGTTAGAATGCAGTCATTGATCACCTATTTTCTTTATTTCTAGGTCACAATCCTAATGCGAAAATATGACTTACTTCCACTCAAATGGGGGTATTCTAAGAAATATAATGACAGCCTAAATCCCGACATCGCGAATAATTTCGCAACTGCAGCATTTAGATTCGCTCATTCCATTATTCCAGGGCTGATGAAACTCCTTGCAAATGATACGTCATCTCCGGAATATGTGCAAATGCATAAGATGTTGTTTAATCCTTTTGGTTTGTATAAGCTAGGAGAAATGGATAGGACACTAAAGGGAGCTATGAATACAACTATTGAAGCCAGTGATTCCTATTTCACTAACGAGGTATCTGTTATCAATATATATATATATATATATATATTTATATATATATTTATATATTATATATATATATATATATAGGAAGAATGATTCACAGCTGTCCAATTATAATTAGTATAATGGTAAGGTTAATTGGTTAGCAGCTGAATAATGAAAGCCAAAAGTGGCTCTTTTCAACGATTTCGTTATATTTCGTTTAAATTTCTTTAACATCTTCAGACGAATGTTGTGTAGGTTGCAGGCAAAAGTGGTATTTGAAAGTTCCATGTTGAAAACTTTTTTGAAGATTTTTTTAAAGTAAAAAATAAGTTGTAAGTGTTATATGGTGGCTTGAAAACTCAAACAATACAAGTGCATTTTTTGTTATATTCCTCCAGTGTGAGTAGTACAATACAAATATTAAAACACATTGAACATTTAAGAAACAAAACAGTTAAAACACAAATACTACATATCACATTGTCATTTTTTTGGACCAGTCTATTCACCTATCTAGTTGAAAAATGCACACTTTGGCTTTCATTATTCAGCTGCTAACCCAATTAACCTTTACCATTATCTTTATATATGTATATATAATATATATATATATCATATATTATATATAAAGTGGTTAGGTATTATTGACAAAACATTAAAACCTAACTTATTCAAATTATATATTTATGTTTACTTAAACATCCTAATTTGGTAACTATATGTAATGTAAACAACTGTAAATTTATAACATTTAAAGTGTTTTGACCCATATATTTTGGTGGCTCATAGCATGTATACCCTATTTACACTGATGATGGATTTAACAATCCGAAAACGTTCTGTAAAGTAATTGTGATAGCCCGTTTGGGCATTTTATTATATACCTTTTATAAAGGATTTGAAATAAATTTTTTTTTAATTATGTTAGAAGCCCAACTCTGCCTTTCAATCATCTCACATATTATTTCTTCTTTATCTTCCCTAGTGTTAGGGTCACTGTCAACAGCATTTTTAAATGTTCTATTTTTCTAACTCAATATGATCAATTTTCGCAAGCAATTTAGAATAAGCTTTATCCCATTGTGACAATCCTCACAATAAAATTTAAGCAATCTCTTAACTTTGAGGTCCATAACTTGTAGTTCTCTGGCATTCAATCCAGAACACTCCCTATGTGTCGACCTGGTGCAGCTGTCACAGTTTATGGTAGCATCTCCAGTTGAATTTTTACAAATAACACAGTCGTACGTACTATCGATGTTTAAATTTTAACGACCACTTTTAACTGTCTTATGCAGAAAATAATAGTATTTGTTAAAAAATAAGTAGATGTATATATTTATTTACTTATCTAGATGTCACCATCCAAAAATCAAAATTTTTAATGCACTATTTCCACTATAAAATTAAGTTGACAAGGAATCAATGTAAAATACGTGTGTACCTATACTATCAGCTGCTGATAGTGATAGCTGACAATAGAGTACTTAATATAAAGCTGCCACAGGAAAAAAATTCAGTACCTACACATGTACACATCTTATTACTTATATTTTGTTTATAATTAAATAATTTTAGCTAAAATCGCACATGTTTGAACGAACAGTTGAGCAACTTAAGCAACCAAAACTATGTGGTCTGGATTTGGTATCTCTCAACGTCCAAAGGGGCAGAGACCACGGTTTGCCAGGTTACACAAAATGGAGAAAACTTTGTGGATTAAAGGTACCTAAAGATTTTAATGGTTTGGAAGATTATGTGGACCCAAATGCGTTGCACAATATGGAAGCCATTTATAAGTATGTTCATAATTTATGTTTAATTTTAGGTTTTTAGGAAGGTGCAAATGAATGCGTTTAATTCATTGTTTATATTTTGAGAATTCTCAAATATGATATGTAACATCTTTGAACTTATATCACAGTACCACAATTTTATTGTAGCGAGTGAGTCATATTTTCAATGTAGACCTTTGTGGGTTTGAGAGGAAAGAAAATCGACGAGTCAAAGGCGTGCAGTTATTATTAAAAAAATAATCAGGATTTTAGAATGAATTGATTGTCATAAAAATTATTTTTTTATTTTATAGATGCCTTAAATGAAGAAAACTAATCCTTGTTAAATATATTTTTTGAAAAAAACCCTTTATCCATTAAAATGAACAAACTTATGAGTGATTCCAGAATTAAATTTAATTTCTATTGTCAAATGAGATTTAATGGCATGGGATAAGAAAAAGGGTTATTTCCATAAAATATAAGAAAGTAAATAGGGTGATGGGGGGCAATTGGACTCAGGGGGTGTCTGAGTGATAACCTTTTCATTCTTAAACTGTAAATGTATTTAAATTTTTTGCTGTTGGCTGTACTGCAAGAATGTGCCTTCCCTCCAAAACATTAATTCTGACCTTTATAGTACTTCTGGTTGCTGTGAGAAGTCCAATTTAATTTCGTAGTCATTTTTTATGAAATAAACGTGACGTGCTTGTGATTTACATTATTGTTTCGATTGTCAAGGTAAGTGTTTTTACCATTTATTTTAGTGTAAAAGTGAGTTACCCAGTTACCTCGAGAGCTGTTGCTCTTTCGGGGTAACTGGGACCTATATCGGGAGTAACTTGGCCAGGGCCTGAACCAGGCACCCCTCATTTTTTCCTTCCTTTACTTTTTCAAAGCCTAGGTTATATCAGATTGTTTTTGTTTCAGAACATGGTACGAACGTACATAAGAAAAACTCAGAATGGTGCTGGCTTCTCATATAGCACTGAAGACCTTAATATGGCAATTGAGGATATCAGAAATGGTATCAAGACAAGAGTCAAAGGAACGTGTGGGGCGGAACTGACTTCAAAGAAGGTAACGGTGGTGGAGTTCAGTCATATTTGTCGTCTCTTGAGGGAAGAGAAATTGCAGATTGAATAAAAATTATGGAGAAAAATGGGTTTGGCCTATCCAGAGAGAAGTATTAGACTTACTACAATTGTATATAAGACAAACTAATATCAAGAGTATATTTAAAGACCAAAGACTGGTTTAGATCATTTAAAACTTGGCACCATCTGTCATTAAAGAAACCTACGAATATTGAACATGTTAGATGCGATCAGGTGAACCCTTGGGTCATCTATAATTTTTTGAAGTATTAACAAAAACTGTGGAAGAACTAAACCTTAAGGAGAAACCAGAACAGATATTTAATTGCGACGAGACGTCATTTTGCCATGACCCTAGTAAAACAAAGGTCGTTGGTACAATTGGTATAAAAAGCATAAGGAATACAAGTACGTCTGGCTGAGAAAACACATTTGTTTTGTTGTGTTGTTCCGCTGATGGTCAAATGATTCCCCTCCCCTATGTCGCCAAACAACACCCAAACTACAGTTTCTACAACGTTTCGAGGTTGGATGGAAACTACTTTGTTTTTTAATTGGTTTAGAGATGTGTTTTCACCTAATATAACAAAGGAAAGACCAGTTTTATTAATTTATGATGGCCATGCCACCCATGTGTCCACAGATTTGATTAAGTTAGCACAAAAAATGAAATTACTATTATGAAGTTACCTCCACACACGACACATTTATTATTTATTACATTTATTATTTATTTCTCACGTGATGTTAGGAACAACCTTAACATAAAATTTACAAACAGATGGATGGTAGAGGTGTTTCATATAATTGGCCCCCTAGGTCACCAGGATTAACCAAGATGGATTTTTTTAAATGGGGTTATATTAAAAATATTATATAGGTATGCTACACCTCCTACTACTAGAGATAACATAATAATTAAAACGCGTTTGCTTCAATAACTCCTGCGATGTTAAATAATGTAAATAAATCATTCGAAGATAGAATCGCTTGTTGTATTGCACAAGATGGCAAGCAATTTGAATATCTGTTACCCCCCTTTCAGACGAGGATTACTGTATCCGAGATAGCATATCCGAGACCCAGATATTA
>OU898285.1:11979049-12044035 GCA_918026665.1 Diabrotica balteata | reverse complement strand
TTTTGAATATCTGTTACAGGTGACTCACAAATTGTCTTACCACCAAAAACGCACTTTTTACTACACGCCATCTACAGGAGACCAATGAAGTTAAAATCGCTATTAAAAATTTTTTTTATGTACTTCGAGACTTACTTAATCATCTCCAGAAGGAATTATGTTAACAAATATTATAGTTTTTTTTTCTGCTTTAATTTTAAAATGTGTCTTTTTTTTTAATCGCATGAGACTGTCCCCTTAAAATAGAAAATTCTGAACAAAAACATACCTTATAACCCTGTAATGGTTCTTCTTCTAATGACGGCTGTACATATCTCCACACAACCTTGATTGTGGATGGATTGATGCCATACACCATAACAGAAGAAGGTGGTTTTTGGGGAGCTTTTCTATACGTACGTTCTAAAAGAGATATAAATTTTAGACATTTTTCTTTATTTCAAATATTATTCATTATTTCAATCATCGAAAAAATCATAATTAAGGTAGATCATGAAATCACATAAAGTCACAATGCTTGCAAGAAAAAAAAACGGTATTCTTACCAATAAAACGTTCACTCTCTGGTCCTTCTCCAGCCGAATTGTAGACCATTGCCTTAACGAAATAATAAGTATCCGGTTGAAGACCAACAATGAGAGCCCATGGTTGTATTTTTCTTGACAAATAGTATACAGCATCTTGTTCGTTCGTATCTTTTTTCCAGTATTTGATCTAAAAACATAATAACACCTTAGATTTTTTTATAAGGTGTTAGCAGCTCAACAATTTTGCTGAAGTAATAAACTCACAGAAAAATTTCGGTCCTCCTAATAGAGGGTTAGACATAGGATTAGCTTCTCTACTCTATAAAAGAAATATTAAGAAAATTCCAGTAACAGCCTGAGAAACGACAGATAGAACAGTAAAAACCAAAGCTACAGAAGAGAAATATGAATTTTGGTCCCTGGAATACATTTTTTTTTTTTTTTTTTTTTTCGTGGAATGTTATGGCTTTGGCGGAGAACCAATTAGCCAGACTATGTTAGATTGAATCATTAATTTGTGTGAATATTATCAAACCTGAGCATGATGTATTCATTTGTTTTGTTAGTAATATACAAAATAGTAAGGTTTTTTTTTTTTTTCATTGGTATAAATTTTTTTAATTAGTATATTTTTTTTCAATTGTTATATATTTTTTCAACTAGTATTTTTTTTTTTTTTCTCGCTAGGGCGTCAACCCGGTTCATCCCCTCGAGGTTTCAGCCCTTTTTTTTTTTTTTTTTTTTTTTTTTTTTTTGGATATCATTATTTCCTGAAAAAAGAATACAATTTAGGTCTATTGGAAGGTTTATCTTGTAGTAAATTAAGTTTTTATATAGTTTATTAATGTTTACATTATTTATTGGACATTCAAGTAAAACATGTACTAATGTACCATTTTACCACAACTACAACATGGATCGTCTGTAATTTTCATTTTGTGCTTATAATAGGGTGTTAGTGCATGATTAGCACGTACTCGGTTTATTGTGGCGACAAAGTTTCGGTTTGGTATTTTGTGAAACCATGGTTTTCTGGGAATTTTTTGCTGGTGTTTACAAAAGTTTGTTCCGGTTGTTGAAGCGTTGTATAGGTTTTGCCACATCTCATTTATTTTGTTTCTTTGGTTTAAGAATAAGTCGGACGGGGGTAGTTTAAGATTTAGTTCTTCTCCTAATGTTGGGGCTGTTTTTGCTAAGGCATCTACTATTTCATTACCTGTTATACCTGCGTGTCCCTTTACCCATAGATATATGACGACTTTATTCTTGATGTGTATCTCATTATGTAAATAAAGGATATTTGCTTCAATATGATTAACTGATCTATTTATGTTTACTTTTTTAAGTTTATCTACTGCACTTTTGCTGTCAGTACATATTATGAATTTGTCGTGGTTAGAGCCGAGTATGTATTTCATAGCTTGCACTATTGCTGTTAATTCTGCAGTGTATATGGAAGCTTCCTTTGGTAGAATAAATTGTTTGTCAGTATTTTCTTCCAAATGGTAAAAGGCACAGCTGGTATATTCTTTTGACTTTGATCCATCAGTGAATATAGAATCATAGTTTGGCCAGTATTTGTTTTTTGTTTTGGTAAACTTTGTTTGATTTATACTTGCTACTTCTTGACTTTCAAAATAGTAGGTTCTAATTTCACGTGAAAAAATTTGTTCAGGCGAGTAACTTAGAACCGGGGGGAGTTGGTTGGAATAAAGTATATCTGTAATGCCAGGTATTTCTGTGAAAGTTTCTACTATGAGGGGGGTTTTCTTGAAGTGCCAGTATCTATGGGTCAAAACTTGAACTGTTAGTGATTGTATACTATTGAGGTAAGAAGTTTTTTTGGAAATGGTTTTTATCATAAATTTTCTGCTCAATAGTTGTCTTCTTAGTTTAAGAGGAGGTTCCACGGCTTCAGCTTGTATTATATTTATGGGTGTTGACTTAAGATATCCCAGGCAAACTCTTAAGCATTTATTTTGTTGTATCTCGATTTTATTTAGATGTGTATCTGCTGCTGTTCCATAGAGTTGACTTCCATAATCCATTATTGATCGTACCATTGTTTTGTAGAATAGTAAAGCCGTATTTGGATCTGCTCCCCACTTTGCCCTACAAAACGCTCTTAAAATATTTATAGAATTACTTGTTTTTTTGATAATTTGGTGGATACAGTCCTTCCATAATAGTTTTCTATCTAGATGCAGACCAAGATATTTTACAGAGTTGCTAATACGCAGTTTATATTTTCCTATTGTTAATGGTCTTTGATAGTTGTTTCTGTTTCTAGAGAAAATACATATATTGGTTTTGGACTCGGATATGGAAAGTCCCATGTTGTCTAGGCATTTTTGGATTTCTATAAATTCAGCATTGATAGTTTCTATACATTTATCCTCTGATTTGTTACTGGTGTAAATAACAACATCATCGGCGTATTGAATAATTTTGGACTTAGGTGATATAACATTTTCTATGTCCATTGTGTACAGGCTGTAGAGGATTGGGCTCAAGATACTACCTTGTGGTAATCCAGATCTACATATTCTTGATTCCGAAACTTCTTTATTTATCTTTAGGGAAACTGATCGATTAGAGTAAGCTGATTTTATGAAGTTGGCAAAGGAGGTTGGTAGACCAATATTGATAAGCTTCTCTTCTAGTATATTTATTTGAACATTATCATATGCTGAAGTTATATCCAAAAATGTAGCCAAAGTGCTGTATTTGTGTGTGAATCCTAGATAGATGTCATTTACTAGTATCGTTAGGGGTTCTAAGGAAGATCTTCCCTTTCTAAAAGCATATTGTGAGTCAGGTAATATTTTTTCATTTTCTAGCCAATATTCAAGCCTGTTCTTTATCATTCTTTCCATGGTTTTAAATATACACGATGATAAAGCTATGGGTCTATATGAATCTGCATTTCCATTCTGTTTTCCAGGTTTTTTGATAGGTACTACGATGTATTCTTTCCACATTGGTGGAAAAGGAATCTTATTTATCCAAATCGAATTGAACAATTCTAACAGGGCTTTCTTATGGCCTAAGGGCATTTTATGCAACATATTGTATGAAATGTTATCCGCCCCGGGAGATTTATTATTTGTTGATTTAATGCATTGATCGAGTTCCCATAATTGAAATAGTGATTGTAGAAAAGAGTGTTTCTATTTACGGTAGCTATTTGTTGAGTAATGTTGTTTTCAACCCATGGGGGTGAGATTTTTGTGTGGAATTCGTTTATCCAGTCTTCTTTGGGGTCTATTGGGGGTTTATTTACTTGTTTTCGGTTTTTGTATCGGTTTACTTTGTTCCACACTTCTTTGATTGGTGTATTTTGATTTAGATTTTGGCAATAATTAATCCAGCTTTTTTTCTTAGCTTCTTTGAATGTTTTTTTAGCTACTGCATCAAGTCTTTTATATTCAGTTAGATTATTAAGATTTGGAGCATGTGTGTAGGTTAAGTAAGCTTGTTTTCTTGCTTTAGCAGCTATGTTACAAGTTTCATTCCACCAGTCTTTTGAACAATGATTTCTATTTTGTGTGTTTGATTTTTGTAAGGGAATTGCCTCGTTGGCAGCTTTGTTAATATTGTGGATAATGCCCCTTAGTGATGATTTTGGTTCTGTAGCTTCAAGTGTAGCGGTATATACATCCCAATTAGCAGCCTTGAGTCTCCATATGTTATGTTTTGTCTGTTTAATTTGCGCAAGCGGGCTATTCCTTCCAAATTGTATGTGTATTGGTAAGTGGTTAGAGCCATAAGGTTCTTCTAAAGTAGACCACGTAATTAGGTGCGTCAGATCCTGTGTACAGAGGGTCAAGTCTACAGCTGACTTCTTATTGTTTGCTAGTGTAGGTGATCCATCATTCAAAATTACTAGGTTGCATTGTTCGATAGCTTCCAAAAGAATCTTGCCATAGATATCGTCATATCCATCATTCCAAGCCAAACTATGTGCATTAAAGTCGCCCCCAATTATGAATGGTTTTGGGATTTGTTCCAAAAAGTTGATCCACTGTTGTAATGATATTTTAGTCCTCGGTTTAAAGTATACTGAAACGAAGTAAATTTTTTTATGTATAAATGGAAAATTAATCGAGATACAAGTATACTCAAAGTTTATTGTAGTTGGAATTGAGACTTCTTGGTATATTAAGTCTGATTTTAATAAAATGGCTGAGCCGCCGTACCCGTCGTCCCGGTCACAGCGAATATTGTTGAAGCCTTTAAAATTATAATATTTTTCTGCTTTTAAACCATGTTTCCGATAGAAGTGCAATGGAGTAGTTGCCCGTGTCTAGTAGATATTCTAAGTTAGTTTTATTAGAAACTGCCGAACGGCAGTTCCATTGAAGAATATTTATTGCATGGTTGAGGTCTGAGAATGTGATGACGTGTTTCCTTCTTCTTCTTTAAGTGCCGTCTCCTTTAAGAAGGTTGGCTATCATCACGGCTATCTTCACCTTTGACACTGCTGCTCTAAACAGCTCAACAGAGTTACAATTGTACCACTGCCTCAAATTGTTTAGC
Source organism: Diabrotica balteata (assembly GCA_918026665.1). Classification (NCBI taxonomy): domain Eukaryota; kingdom Metazoa; phylum Arthropoda; class Insecta; order Coleoptera; family Chrysomelidae; genus Diabrotica; species Diabrotica balteata. Next base: position 12,038,969 of record OU898285.1, on the reverse strand, counting down.
CAGGATACACGTCGTCGGCCTATGCTTCTTCTGCCCAGTATCTTTCCCTGTATAATGATCTGCAGCAACTCATATCTCTCACCTCTCATGACATGACCCAGATACTGCAATTTTCTTATTTTAATTGTATTTAATATCTCCTTTTCCTTGTTCATTCTTTTTAAAACGTCGTTGTTCGTAACCTTATCGATCCAACTTATTTTTAAAATTCTTCTATAAGCCCACATCTCAAACGCTTCTATTCTGTTACTTATATCTTTTTTAAGCGTCCAAGCCTCCATTCCATATAATAACACAGAAAATACATAACATCTAAGCATTCGTACTTTAAGTTGCAGACTCAGATCATTGCTGCAAAGTACTTTTCTCATAGTATTGAATGTTGATCGGGCTTTTCCTATACGTGATTTGATTTCCTGTGTGTAATCGTTGTTTTCGGTTATGATTGTTCCCAAGTATGTATATCTGTTCACCTTTTGAACGAGTTCGTCCCTAATCCATAACGTGTCCTGTTGTTGTGTCTTTGCGATGGTCATGAATTTCGTCTTTTTGATATTTAAAGTAAGTCCAGCCTCTTCGCTACTGTCTACAATCTTATTTATCAGAACCTGCAATTCTTCAACTGACTCTGCGATTACTAAAGTATCATCGGCGTATCTGATGTTATTTATAAGTTCTCCGTTGACTTTAATTCCACTTGATGTTTCCTTTAGTGCCTTCTGAACTACCTCTTCTGAATAGAGGTTAAAAAGCAGCGGAGACAATATGCATCCCTGCCTTACCCCTCGTTGTATTTCTATTTCTTCTGATAGTTCGTTGCCAACCTTTACAGATGCAACTTGATTAAAGTAAAGGTTTGATATTATTCTAATATCTTTCATATCCAGATTTTTATCTTGAAGTAGCTGTAGGAGGCGATTATGTCTGACTTTGTCAAATGCCTTATTGTAATCAAGGAAACAGACATAAAGAGGTTGGTTAACATCCATACATCTTTGGGCCAATACATTCAGGGCAAACAAGGCCTCTCTTGTACCCATTGCGTTTCTGAAGCCAAACTGCGTGTTACTAATATCTTGCTCCAGTTTTCTGAAAATTCTTTGATGTATAATTTTCAAGAATATCTTTAGAGTGTGGCTCATTAAGCTGATGGTTCGATGGTCACAGCATTCTCTAGCGTTAGCTTTTTTCGGTAGAGTCACGAACGTCGACTTAAGCCATTCTTTTGGAATGACGCCTGTATCATATATGGTGTTGTACAAGTCTTTTAGTATATCTATTTGATCTTCTGCGATTAATTTTATAATTTCCGCTGGTATCTCATCAGGACCTGTAGCTTTATTATCTTTTGCCAATTTTACTGCATGCATGACTTCTTCTTTTGTTATACTGGGCCCCGTTTCTCTACTGTTGTATAGTTCTATGTTTTCTGGTTGTCTCTCATCTTTAAATAATTCCTGTATGTATTGTTTCCATCTTTCTATTTTCTTGTTGTTATCAAGGATAATTTTACCTTTTTCATCTAATAGAACACTACTGTGGTTTGTTTTTCTGATGCCGGCCAGTTCTTTTACCTTCCTATGTAGATTAAAGTCATCATGCCTTTCCAATAGTACTTCTATTTCCTCACACTTGTTTGAGTACCATTTTTCCTTGGCTTCTCTTATTTTCTTTCTAATTACACCATATATGTCTTTATATTTTTCGATGTCTACGTTCTTGTACAATCTTCTCTTTTCCATCAATTGCAGTATCTCATCATTAATCCATGACTTTGTTGTGTTATTATTTTTCTTTCCTTTTAGAATCTCCTTCGTTGGATTCAGCATTATGTTTTTAAATGTTTCCCATTTTCTGTTCGAATCTTCGTCTGGATCGATTATATTTATCTTTATTTCCTCGTTAATTTTTTTGGATAGCTGATCTCTTACAAATGAATTTTTCAAAAATGAACGTTGTATTTGATTCTTATTGCAACGTGCAGTTAGTTTTTTAAATCGGAGATCGAATGATACAACAACGGGATTGTGGTCTGTGGCTGCATCAGCCCCGTGTTTCCATTTATAGTTAATTTGACTAAGTTTTCGAGTTCTTCCTTATTTATATTTATACTTTTTGTTACTAAAACTTTTGTGACAATTTCTATAACTAATTCTAATATTGAATTTATCATGCTCAGGTCTGGAGGAGATGCAACTGAATTATTATTAATATTTCCTTTATAGTTAATACTGTCTAATATTCCTCCCGTAGGTAATTGAGATCTAGGGGAAGCTATAATTTCATTACGCAAAATTAATGTTGGATCTGGACTATTTGGTCTCTGTCTTTTAAATGTTCTAGAATTTGTACTATTTGAATTGTTGTAAAATATGTTATTTGTTGACATTTGGTTAATTGGATTTGATGGGAGCTGGGTGGGTGTATAATTATTGGGATTTAATGGAGGGAAAGTTTTGAGGCAGGAAATGTTAGTAGTTTGTTCCATATTAGGGATTGTTGCTTTTGCATAGGAGTTTCTGGGGAACTGTCTGTTGGCGTCTTGATAACTAATATTACTAGAAGACATAGCGTCTTTTACAAGTTTTTGACGTTGAAATTCCTGACACGCGCTCAAATTTGTAGTAAAATGATTCCCCGAACAATTTAAGCATTTTGGAGTTATATCGGTCGTTTTACACTCTTTTGAGTTGTGTGATTCCTGACATTTATCGCACCTAGCCCTGCTCTTACACTGTCCCCCTGTATGTCCAAATCTAAGACAATTAAAGCATAATATCACCTTTTGTTTGTATGGCTCGACTTTATTTAGTACCTTGTTGATTGTTACATATTTTGGTAGTACCTGTGACCTAAAACTAACTACACATGTTTTTGTTGGAATATATTGAGTACCGTTTTCATCTACTTGCCTCCTATTTAATCTTTTGACTTGAATGACTTCAAATTTACAGTGTAAATCGTACATTTTGATTCTATCTTTAATATACTCTACTGAAAATTCTGTGGAAATATCTCTTATTACGCCCTGTCTAACTACAAGAAACTTAGGAATGTATATGTCTAAATTATTTTTTGTAAATATTGCTTCATTTTTTTTAGATATTATATAGTTGGCCGATTTGTAATCTTTAAATTTTATGCGTATTTTATTTCTCCCTACTGTGTCGATGCTAACAATTTTTTCATCGACTTCTTTAAAATTTGAGATAATAATGTCACCTATCCTTAGGGCGTTTAATCTGCCTTTAAAATCGGGTGAATTATTTTCCAAATATACGTAATGAGGTCCCAAGTCGTTTTGTCGGTAAAGAAATTCCTCCCTTTTTATTCCTACTTCTTTGTTTATAGTATTTGTTATTGAAGTTTGTACATTAGCAAAGTCATTATCGATAATGGGTATATTATTAACATGTTTTTTGGTACTTATCTGTATAACCGGAACCAGATTTTTAAATCCTAACAGCTCCTCCTTTGAAGATGATGCATTTTCTGTGTCCATTTGGGTTTCTAAAACATTGTTATCGGAGGCATCGCCTCCGCTAACTGCACTCATAAGTTTTTAATGTCTTTCCGAATTTCGCTTTTTGTGTAGTGTAATTAATTTACTTTTAAAGTTCACGAAATATTTATTTATATATCTAATTTATAAACACCGGTTTTAAAAACAAGCTTCTTTCTTACGCACGTCTAACTACCACGACGAATGAAAGCTGACTGGATCCCTGGAATACATAAGGATAGCACAGGCACTTCTACACAACATATGTCTCAAACCACCCAGACAATACAGCCCACGCTGAATCGGCTGTTCTGATAAAAAATACCATTAATAGGCCAATCAAGTTAGGTTTTTACTCATCACAAGTGTATAGACGGGTTTGACAGTTGAAATAAGTAGTATGAGATATTACAAAAAGACTCTCATCTAGGGATTCATGAATTTTTTAGTGGAAATATTTTTAAATAAACAATTAAAATGTCAATATCATTATTTTGCTCATAACTTATAAACTTGTCTATTTAGAGATTTGACGTCTACAGACAAGTTGTTGAGAAAAAAAAATACACAAAATGAGATATACTAAATTAAAATCGGTTAATAAACAAAAAAGTTATTGCATAATAACCAAGCAAAACCACTGTTTTTGATTATTGTTAATTACTCTTTTATTAATCAATAAAATTTATTTAAATGTATCTGAACTTAAAGACCTTATCGTGTTCGAAGTGTGTGCGAAAGATAGGCTAGATCCGTCGAATAGTTTTTGCACAATTTAATTTGTTTATAAGATTTTTTGAAAAATGCACAAATTTCTAAGGCCGGTCCAGATAATTTGACTGAATGGATCTTAAAAATCCGGGGCTTATTTTCTTTGTTGAGACATATATTAATATCCTATGGAAAAAAAAGTTAAAAAAAATTACGTTTATGTACACAAAATGATTTAACAATAAATAGCACTTTTTAAGCTTATAAACATTTACAATAACTCCGTACTATTTAGTTTAAATTAAATGGCAATAAAATATTCGGAAAGCTGGTTAAAAAACACAACTTAAAAAAAAAGAAAAAGGTCCTGCGACCATTAGGAGCCGAGTTAGTCCTTTTTTTTTTAAATCACTGTTACGTCAATTAACAACATTAAGGGCTGAAATTAACCAATCTTTTAGAAGAAAAGTCAAAGTTTTTAACAAAATATTTAGCAAACAAAATAATTGAAAATTGATTAAACAGGAGTGTTGTAAACCAAGAGTACTTTGCGTTCCGACTCAAATGGAAGCAGTGGGGATTGCCGATTGCACTCAAGCCGCGCTCTAAAAAAAGTCGAGCGTCGAGCGCACGTCGAAAGCGGTACAACTCATTTTCCTGCGACTATACAACCGGTTTGTTGTATTGAAATATTTAGTGTTTTGTTTTATTTAATAATTGTTACAAATAATTAATGGTACGTAAAATTCATCTGAATATTAAAAAAAACTACGTGTTCTGATATATATTAATATAAACACATGGTTGTACCACGTTGTCTGAATAATATACGGTTAACTTTGAATATAATATTATTTTACTATTATAATGTACTAATATTTATGAAATTATTAATGAAGAAGAAAACGATACAACAGATGAACAAGAGATAATTGATGAAATGTATTTAACTGGGTTTGATGAGAATAGCGACAATGAAAATGAAATGATTTATGAAAGTTATAATACAAGTGAAATTGAAGATGAAAGTGAAGATGAATGTTTACATAGTAGTAGCAGTGACGATATAGAAATTAAGCGTAGAAAATTACAGTAAATTAAATTATTTTAAAAAATCACTACACAAAATTTCAACTTCTGTAATAACATAAAATTAATTTATTATTTCATTAATAAATTTTTAGTAAACATTATTCAAAATGTTTATTTACTTATAACAGTTATTTAATATAATCATATTTGAAATAAATAAATAGAAAAATAACAATAAAAAGACGACTCAAGAAAAAGTTTGTACATTCCGTAGTCATTAGCTGCTTTGTTTTGAATAATTTTGCAATGAAAGTACGTTAAATGTTATTATTTTAACGTTGTACCCCAGTTTAAAAAAAAAAGAACAAATTTGGTCCACTAGAACCCGAGATATGTCATTTTTTTCCAAGCAATCTATTTTGAAACCGTGCGCTTGACTTTTTTGGAGAGCGCGGCTTGTGTGCAATCGGCAATCCCCACTCCTTCCATTCTAGTCGGAACGCAAAGTACTCTTCGTTTACAACACTCCTGTTTAAACAATTTTCAATTATTTTTTTTGCTAAACATTTTGAGAATAACTTTGACTTTTCTTCTAAAAGATTGGTTAATTTCAGCCCTTAATGTTGTTAATTGACGTAACAGTGATTTAAAAAAAAAAAAGGACTAATTCGGCTCCTAATGGTCGCAGGACCTTTTTTTTTTAAGTTGTTGTTTTTTTAAACCCGCCTTCCGAATATTTTATTGCCATTTAATTTAAACTAAATAGTACGGAGTTATTGTAAATGTTTATAAACTTAAAATGTGCTATTTATTAATAAATCATTTTGTGTACATAAACGTATTTTTTTTTTAATTTTTTTTCCACAGGATAATAATATATGTCTCATCGAAGAAAATAAGCCCCGGATTATTAAGATCCATTCAGTCAAATTATCTGGACCGGCCTTAGAAATTTGTGCATTTTTCAAAAAATCTTATAAACAAATTAAATTGTGCAAAAACTATTTGACGGATCTAGCCTATTTTTCGCACACACTTCGAACACGATGAGATCTTTAAGTTCAGATACATTTAAATAAATTTTATTGATTACTAAAAGAGTTATTAACAATAATCAAAAACAGCCGTTTTACTTGGTTATTATGCAATAACTTTTTTGTTTATTAACCGATTTTAATTTAGTATATCTCATTTTGTGTATTTTTTCTTTCTCAACAACTCGTCTGTGGACGTCAAATCTCTAAATAGACAAGTTTATAAGTTATGAGCAAAATAATGATATTGACGTATTAATTGTTTATTTAAAAATAGTTCCACTAAAAAATTCATGAATCCCTAGATGAGAGTCTTTTTGTAATATCTCATACTATCCATTTCAACTGTCAAACCCGTCTATACAGTTGTGACGAAAAAACGCTTATTTTCTACTAACTTGACTCGTCTATAAACACACAAAACTACCAAACTATGCTCAAAATTGCTTGCAAACTACAGTTATCAAAGTCAGCATGAGGTCTTACTTACTAACAGTCGCAGCAGTCTACTATCCACTCTCACACAGCTTAAAGAAAGAAGATTTCAAGAAATTATTTGGATCTCATCTCACAACAACTAAAGGCAGATAATTAGTAAGCCTAATACATGAAAACAACTACCACCTTTTGTTCTACATACTGACCAAAAGAACCAAACAAAACACCTGTTCTTTTGGATCTATTTATCATTCAGGATATCTCTCGCATACATGGAAGTCATGCCGAGCTATGACTTTTCATCCGACCACTTGCCAATTATAGCAACCATTAGCAGCTTCATAGTCTCCAAAACGGCCACACCAAGGCTGCACACCGGGAGAACTAACTGGGACAAATATCGTAGCAAATTAGAAGAAGATATCAGTCTACAAGTTCTCAAGAATTCTCAATCTACAAGCCTCAGAATAACAAGGGATATAGGTGAAACACTAACAGTCTTAAACAACACTCTCATGAAGGCAGTACAAAATGCCTCACCAACGCGAACAATACAGGTAGCAAAGATCACTACATCCCAGCTGAAATAAAAAAGGTGGTAGCTCAAAAAAGGAAAGCTAGGACCAAATGGCAACGAACCCAATTCCCAGCAGACAAGACTAAATTAAATAGGCTAAGCAATCACCTAAAATCCAAACTTAAAAAGGAACAAGAACTGTCATTTACAAACTACATAACAAATCTTAACCGGCACGACAACTCAATATGGAAACCGATCAAAAACTGAAAAAAACCTAAAACTCTGGTATCTCCAATTAGAAACCAACACTACAGTGGGCCAGAAATGATGAGGAAAAAACAATGCTATTTGCCAAATACCCAGCTCAAGTATTTACTCCCAAAAACGAAGCTCCAGACATTGAAATTGGAAGAGGCATAAATAACATTCCAACGAACATACCAGTAATCAGACCACTAACCAAAAACGAAGTTCAACAAAAAATTCAATATTTAAACATTAAAAAATCTCCTGGGCTGGCAAAATAACACCCAAGATGATAAAGGCACTAACAGATAAAGGAATTATACTGTTTACTCTCATTTTCAATGCTATTCTATGATCAAATTACTGGCCAAAGCTCTTTAAAACCGCTGAAATAATACTAATTCCAAAAGCTGGAAAAAATTCGAATGAGGTTTCAACATATAGGCCAATAAGTCTACTACCAATCGCATCCAAAACACTTGAAAGGTTACTGTTACAAAAAATTAACTAGAGACACCAATACAGAGGAACGGGTACCCAACCACCAATTGGGCTTTCGAAAAGAATATTCAATGATAGAGCAGGTTCACAGAATAGTACACTTCATAAATTCTGCAATGAAAAGCGAGCAGTACTGCACAGCTGCCTTTCTAGACCTTAGTCAAGCCTTTCACAAGGTTTGGCACAGAGGCCTGATTTTCAAAATCAAGAAATATCTTCACCTCAAATACTTGAAACTGTTAAAATCTTTCTAAATGGGGTGAGACTGACCCAATAGAGGACAAGGGTTCTGGAATGAGTATGATGAATAAATGGAAAATGTTCAAGTTCGACTAGTCAATTGGCTGAAGTGAATGTGTAACAGACGGCTTTCGCATAAAAAAAAATGTTTCAATGTAAATGCATGCTTAAAATTTTTTGAAAATTAAATAAATCAACAGGTGACAAAACAACCGCAGATAGAAAAATAAAAAAAATGGTATGTACTTACTCTGTGGCCTATGAGTTTTCCTCTAACCTTCTCCCTAGTTTGATCAACAGGAACCCAACTGACATTCAGAGCAGTTGAATTAAAGGATTTGGCGATAACTAATTGTGGTGCCACTTGAGGCATATCTTCAGCAGAATAAATGACAGTCTCAGGACTAATAGGCCCAGCGCCTTCATTGTTAAAAGCTTGAACTTTAACAATATATTCTGTGTAATAATATTTGATATCTATATTAACTACAGCCTCTCCAACATTTCCCAACTCTTCCAGTTTATGGCTCTTAAATTCAACTTCTCCGTCCTTGCGCTTCCAGAATATTTTATAATGTATTCCAGGGCTGTTTTGTTCGTCTGGCCTCAAAGGCTCCCAACGAATAGTAAGATCTCCAATTTTACCTCCGCCTCCTCCAATATTCCGAGGGGCAATATAAGGTCTGTCGGGTGGAGTAGCATGTCTGGGACTGTGTTGCGATGGTTCACCCATTCCCAAAGAATTCCATGCTGCTACTCGAAACTCATAAACGGACCAAGGTGTAAGGATATTATCTATTGTTGTTTCCTTTCTTCCAGTATATCTGTCAATTTCTGTCGCTCTAACTTGATGAGTGATATTCACCCATGTGTGATTCCAATTGGTTCTTCCGCTAATTGTATAACTGTAAATAGGTGAACCGTGGGTAGCTCCATCTGTCCATTGCAGTGTAACTGATGTTTTCTGAATATTTAATACTTGAACACCACCTGGGGGGCCAGGTGGGCCTTCTACTATTACTCTAGCCCTGGAATATATCCTGCCTACTGCTGATTTAACAACACATTCATAATCACCCGTATCAGAGAAGGTAGCATTTATTATCCTTAAATAACCACCATCAACTTTCTAAAAAATGTAAAAGAATATTAATATTTACTCAATAAATGTCAAATATGAATTAACTTACTATACGATTGTACGAATTTTTAACATCTACATCTCTTATAACCATTCCATTGTGTTTCCATATGTATGCAATATCTAACATCTCATCTGTCACAGCGTAACAACGCAAGTCGATATTTCTGCCAACAGATGTCACCATAGTCTCTCGTAAGGGCTCCACAAGACGAGGACCTCCTAAAGTAAATACATGCATTATGTTGTGTGATGTAATTTGTGTTAACATATTTACTTACGTAATACAATCAATCGACCTCGTGATTCATCAATGCCTAATTCGTTTGATGCTGTACATATGTATACACCCTCATCATCTCTAGAAACCGGGCTAATATACAAATTCCCATTTTCAAATATTTTCCTATGGCCTCCCGACCCAATAACGTTTCCATCTTTCTTCCAAACAAATTTTGGTCTAGGAGCTGCCTCTGGGTTACATTTAATGGTCACATTACCTTCTTCAGCTGCATAAGATTCGAATTCTAAAGGAGTTTTTTTAAAAAGAAGGCTTGAAAGCTAAAACTCTAAGTTGTGCTGATGAGTATGTCGTTTTTAAAGTATTGGAAGCTCTACATTGATACATTCCAGGATCTCTTTCTTGATCTAAGTATGATATAATCAAGACATTATCCTGAATTTTAATTCTTCCTCTATCTTCTCTATCCATATATCCTTGAACTGAAAATGGAGCTTGTGAGTATCGAGATTGAATAGATGTAGAAAGACTTACCCAACTGCCGTCCATTCCTCCACCAAGTGTAATTTACATCTGGAATACCAAATGCTTCACAGGTCCAGATGAGTTCACCTTTGCTATCCATATGACTGTCTTTTAGAGGAATTGTAAATGTAGGTTCAGCTAAACAAATTAAATCAATTAGGAAGATTATATGGCTATAAATTGTATTTTTCCTCTTTCGCATTTGGACAGTTGTTTTGAGTGGTATGGACCTCTATGCTCTATCAGCAGAAAGAGAAGCATTTGAAACTTCAAAAATTGAATAAAAATTGTTTTACAATTAACAAATTAGAACTTTAAAGAATGTTCAGATGATCCTAATAAGCTAACTTTGTCCAAAATTGTCCAAGGAAAACATTTTCTCTTTTTAAATTTGTGAAAAAATTCAAGCTTTCCAAATGTTATAGAAAATAATTTTCCTACAGGCAATTGTTAAAAAGATATTCTAATTGTTTATAAACAAAAAAACGACATGTTTTGCAATATTTAAAATTATTTTTCCTTATTTTTTTTTTATAATATTAATAGAATAAATCTTCTTTCATAAGCTACACGTAGAATAACTGTTACTTCTTTATTATTAACTGATATTGTTGCAAAAAAAAATTTGAGATAAACAAATAAAATAACTTTTAAACTATTAGACCTATCGCTCTGAAATTTTGATATTTTAAGCACAACAACGTTCCATGTAATATGAAGGGTCTAAGTTCATTTTTAAAAAGTTTAAAACATTTATAAACAAGCGAAATTTCTGTCTTATTTTGCAACTGTCTAAGCAATAGATAAGGATAGAAACGTCATTTTGGATATTTTTAAAAGAATTATAAAGTCACATAAGTTTCTCACTCTGAAATTTGTAAATACTTCAATTTTTGCTAATAGACGAAAAAAGACCAAAATTTTTTTGGTCTTAATTTGTTAATAATTAATAAGTCCAAAATATCGACTTAAGGAAACATATGGGTTTTTGTTATAGAGGCCCATACTACTAAAAACAACTGTTGTTTGCTGAAGGAGTTAGTGTCAGGAAAAAATCTTCTTTCCCTGAACTATAATATATAGTCCAGGCAAAATTTCCAAAAAGAAAAAAATGTTATCCAAAGTTTTATAATGAAAGTGGTAGATGGGGGTGTAATATACATATAAAGATAGGGTAAAAAAGTTTTTAATGTCTGGCGAAATATTCTAGCGAAAAATTTCAAATGCAAAAATTAGAATAATATAAAATAAAAAAAATCGCTTTTTTTATGTTTTCGTTTTTCATTACTGTAAAAGTTATTGAATGCTGATGCAACTGGGTGAAAATATACTTTACTGTACCACGGAGGTAAAGGACACTATGTCCATTTTTATCAAAATTGGAATTATTGCACTTTTGAATATAACTTTTTTTGTTTCTACACAGAGGTAAACCGTACTATGTCTAGAGACAATTTTACGGCAAGTTACCGATTTTTTAATAAACACCAAGTCCACTTCCAGTCAGAGGTAAACAACACCAGGTGGACTTAGTGTTGTTTACCTCTACTAAATGTGTGCACTGTTATTTACCATCCAGACAAAAAAAGCGAATAAACAAACACGCTTTGTATATCTAATTTAGTAGTAGTGGATATGTTGAAAAAAATTGAGCCAGGAGGTTTAATAAAAGATTATCAAAGAAGTAGTTACACGCTAATCAATAAAACTCCTACCGAAACCATAAATGGTATATATCGACATATCAATTCCTTCCTAAAGTGCGAGAGTCATTATTCCAGAGAAAGGAGCAAGAGAGCAACAGAACTTACAATAGAAAAGATGTATCAACTGTACATTGATGAATGCAATGAAAGACATGTGGATCCAAAGCTAAAAGCAAAAAAGTGGTTGTACGCAGATATTTTTAATAAAGAATCAAGTTGTCATTTAAACCACCTGAAATAGACACTTGCAATACATGCAGTACATTCACCGCTCAATTGAAAAATAATATAACTGGAGATTAACTAACCAGTGTACAGGCTGATCATGATGCTCCCTAATTGAATCTAAAACTCGGTATAACTTAAAACAATTTAACTTTAAACGACTAAAAGTCATCAAAACACAAAGTACTATCTGGCGATTTGCAGAAATGTTTGCCTTCATAACTAACAAACAATTGTATTAGTTTCTGCAAAGGAAGCTTTGGACAATAAATTTTACATTATATGCCAGTGATTCTTCTGTACAATGTATGATGTGGGACAAATCGAAAGGGGCACGTGGTGCAAATGAAATTGCCTCGTCAATTTTGAAATGGGCTGACAAAACAATTCCAGGACATCACTCTTTGGGCCGATAACTGCTATGAACAAAATAAAAATATAAGTATTATAATGTGCTATTTTTGGATACTTCATACGCACCCTCAAATAATGACGATCACTTAAAAAAGTTTTTACTGAAAGGGAACAAATATATGGAAGCAGACAGTGTTCATGCTTTAATCGAGAGAAAAAGAAAGAAGCTCTCAATTTTGGCCATTTTACTGTGGTACTAGCAATAGCTAGTTAGGCAAACATCATGTAAATACACAGTGCACAATATAGAACTTGCAGATTTCAACATCTCCAAAACGCTGTTCAATAAGAAACTGTCACCTAATCCTCCTTTTGTAAGTAAAAAAACGAATGTTATCAAATAGCCTGTTCTACTGTCAACATGTGTTTTCCTACAGTCCTACAAGTCCTTTTCACCCCCACCCCCCATCATAAAGAGAACTTTTCAGCTGTTTCATTAATTTTTATTTTGTGTATTAACCCTACCAGCTACATTCCATCATATAACTTTTAAACATTTTATATTTAGACATGAATACATATTTTTTATTAAAATAGAGCTAATTTGCCTGGTAAAAATGGTTAATATACTGTGTGATTTACCTTGAATATTCAGTATAACACTGTTTTCGATACTCGCTCTATCATTATAGGCACGGCAAATGTATTCTCCCTCATCCTCCACATGCACTTTTGGAATTACTAGAACTCTATTGTAACTTGTCATAAAGGCATTTCTTGGTAAGCTACCCCCCTTTCTGGTCCAGTTATAGCTCGGAACTGGGCTAAATAAATAATTAATTAACAAGGATTAAAAAAACAAAAAATTGCACTTACTATCCAAAAGCAATACATTCTAATTTAACATCTTTTCCTGCCGTGGGAGCTTCTGGGAAAGCCTTGGGAAAATTGTTAGGAAATTTCAGTTGTTGGTAGTTGGCTGAAACATAAAAATATTAAATAACGTAACTAATATAATATTCAGACCAAACTTACAATGTGGATTAACTCTCAGTGGAAAGAATGGGCCATTTCTACCAGAATCTGAAAACTCTGAATTAACACTGCAACTGTAATTGGCTCTGTCAATTGTTTCCAAAGCAGAAAAGTATAAGGCTCCATCGTTGGAAGAAAAGACACGTTTATCTTCCTCAACAAAATTGGGAAAGTAGTCACGTGACCAAGAATATCTGACAGATGGAAAGTGATTCGGTGGATCACAGTAAATTGATTTTCCCCAGTTCTGATCACCAGATTCAGGTGAACGTTTCAGAACAAATTCAAGTATAAATCCAAAGTTTAATTGAACACTTTCTGATATAACTGTCCCAAATCTATTGGAAGCTTTGCAGTGATATGTTGCATGATCAAGTTTTTGTTGCGGATTATGGATGATTAAGGTACCTCCACTGATAGTATAACGACTATCTTTTAAGGGATCTATCAAATGGGCAATGAGTTTGTCATTTTCATAATCTTCACGATACCATTCATATGTAGGTGTTGGATATCCTCCTGCAAAGCAGCTGTAAAAAAACGATTGTATCATTAACAATAAAAAAAACTATGCTTACATGAATAGGGATAAAAACTTTTCAATGCTAAATGTTCTTGAGGCAACAATATAAAACAAACAACAACAAGTATAACCAAAACATAAATTATGTCAAACAATACTACAATGAGAAGAACAGTGTAAAATGACTATTAGGCCTATATCATATTTAACCAGTAAAAATGCTTACCTTATACTAACATCATTTAATAATTTCCTTTTCGAAGTATCAAAAGTAGCATCCACAGGTTGTTTAATGAAATAAGGCCCTCTAGGTATTTTTTCAGGATCAGTTACATCAATCCCATATGTAAAACTTCTATCTTCAATCACCAATCTTTGTACTGCTAATATATTTGCCTCACAGATAAACAACAGAGGTTCATCGCCCCTAACAGGTTCAAATACCCAATGTAAATGAGTCCTGGAAAAGTTATATGCTAGGTAATCTCTTCCATAAGGGAAATCAATTTCCAAAATTGCATTATCCATATTAGCTAATTGAGTGCCATCAACATTTGTGTAATAATTTGGAGAAGTTTGATGTGCCCCTATGTACCATCTCCTATGTTGAGGGTCTATTGTATTTAACTGATTAATAATAAAGCCATGTTCATCTGAGTTACTTATTGAAACTAAGTCAGATCCCCCGTTATCTGGACTGTAGGTCTAAAAATAAAGTTATTACAATATCAAAAAAATCAAGTCAAAGTAAAGTATATAGTGTATGTAACAATAAAACACTGAAAACTTTGTTTTCAAATTTCCACAAAATTTATTTTAAACTCTATCACTACATCTGTTTCGGCTGATTGCCTTTTTCGAGTGATCTATTTTTGGCATGAGTTTACACTTTATAGCCCTTAACGAAATAGGTTGAGGAGGGAACAACTGTTTGCCTCAAGTTGGTCATTCAGAATTATATCTGTGTTTTTTAATTTGTTGATTTCCATAGATCCATGACACAAATTTCAGAAACAAACTCTCACAGGTAATGTAAACAAAACAATAATAAATGTGGTGGGGTTAATTTTGCTAGTGAGTTAAATCGTCTGTATTGATGAAAAACATGGCTATTTGTTAAACTACCTAATTTTTGTATTATCCAACATAAGAGAATGAATCAAAAAACAAAATGTTGAGAAAACATGAGGCTATAGTTAGGTTTTAATTTCAATATTTTATAAATGCTACAATATTCCACAGGGTGATGCAAACTTTAAGAAAAAAAACACAAATTAATTCATACAATAATATTGTCAAGGAATAAGGCTACAAAATATTTAAAAAATCACTTAAATCGGACAACAGGTTTAGGAGATATCAAGACATAAAAAATTACCCATTAAGGTGGCTGGTTAATTTTGGCCCAAACTGTATAATAGATATTAAAAAATGAAGAAATTCAGATAATTTGAACCAATTAAGAAGAAGATTAAGGGGATTAAGATAAAAAGTCATAACAGAACATGTGGATATCATTTTTCAACCTGTTATATTTGTGGCAAACTCGCCTACTCCCTTCTTGATGTTTTTGTTTTTTTTTTTGTAATTTTCTTGTGTCTTACTTTCATCCAGTATGACTCACAATACAGTTAATTATAATTCTTAGAATACATGGCAAAGGAGATCCCAAGTATTATCAGATATTTATATGTTTGAAGGTCATAATAGCATTCCCAACTCATTAAGGTCAACTTGAAGACATGGTACATTAATCATTGAATCAAATAAGTGCAATATTTATCTCAAATCTTTTAAATATTACTGAGAGTTCCCACTTTATATGAATATATTAATTTAGAACACATTTTCCTTTTTATGTCTACATTAACATCTGTATGAAACACAACATGTATAAAAACTTACCTGGCATATTTTCCTTGCTTCATTATAAGGTCGAAGAGGAGACCTGACAAATTTATAACAAGTATTTTGATACCGAATCCAATATTGGGGACATCTCAGCTCATCAGTACTTCCATATCCAAAGTTTCTTCCATAACCATAAGAAGGATTATTTGAACTAGGATAATTCTGATTGTAGTTAAAATCTCTATTATATCCATTTTGGTTTTGATTAAATGTAGATCCTGGATTAAGATTACTTGCTTGATTTTGATTTAAATCAGGATAGTTGAAACCCGGATTATAATTTGAATTGGGATTATTCAGGTTGTACACTTGACTATTTTCATTATTTAAAGGGTTATCATTTAAACTATTAGAACTATATGGATCTATCTGTGCAAGACTTATTCCGATAATCGAAAAACACCAAAATAATATGTACAGCAACATTTCTGAAATTTGAATATAATAGTTAATCATTAGTTAATTATTAATAAGGGGTGTGGCATGTTTTCTTAGATTCCTTGTATATTATATATCTCATTTAAAATATTGCGACCTAAGGAGAATATCTACCACTATCACTTACCTGAACATGTATGTTGTTAACTTAATATAAAATTAATCTTAAATGTATTTAAGCGTCATGTAACGTTCATTGTTGTTCATCGAGTATCTGAATAATAAAAACAATCTAATGACATGACATCATCATGACATTAGTCACAGACCACCAATATGAAAGGTGGTAGATGGACACACCTGTCGGAATGTTTTGATGTTTTCCTGCAGGTACAGTCGATTTCCACATTTTTGATTTTTATGCAGAGCAAAACAATTATAGATTAAGAAATGTTGATAAATTTTAAAAATATAGATTTCTTTATACTTCATTTATTTTGTATATTACTGTTTATTTATTTAAACTTTTTAACGTCAGAATTTCTCTTATTAAACTTAGATTTCAACAATATATTGTTTTTTATTCGCTGATGAACTTATCATATTTTTTCTTGTTCAACTTTTGTCATTTTTTATTTATTCTTAAAAAAACCAAATTTGAATAAAAAATTCAAATATCTATGACAGCTATTCATGACTGTTCCTATCCAATGTTGCCACTTTTTTCTATTATTTAAAATGAAATTACCAATTTATATTTCAACAAGATATTATGAAAAATATTCGTATGAAAATTAAAAATTAGGTTAATTCTTACGAAAATGCAAATTGAGAGAATTCCATTGCAAACTTATATGTTTTAGATTAGATTATAACTACCTCTACTTTTAAAACCTTGAACCTTGCTGTTGTAAGCCTGGCAACGTTGGGGAGACGTCGGTTTAACCGTTTAACGTTTAACGACATTTTTATGTATGTATGTATTTATTACTGTTATTTGTTTTAAATATGTATGGTTTGTTGACAAATATTATCCACATTCGATATTTCTCCCACAAATTAAGTAAATTAAACGAGTAAATCTCCTTTGTGACTGCTGTTAATCTTATATACGTTAATTGTGAGTCCTTAAAGTACTAAGATCAGGTAAGGTATATGTTTTTGTCATTTATTTACATTTAAGGTATAAATTTGTAGATAATAACTTTACTGAAAATTGGTTTACGGAAAATATATGCATGTATATTGCACCTAGCTAAAATATGTGTTTCAGAAGCTGAGGAAATTTTTGTTCCAAAATAAACTTACTACCAAAGTTGTTGGAAGTGGTTTTAATTCTCACAAAGTGAGCGTTTACAACAGAAACAATTAAGTTTGAGCTAATTTCATGATTTGGCTCTTTGTAAATGAACTAAAATTGAGAAAATGGTCTTAAGTGCATTATAAAACATGTTCAGGAAAAATCCTGTACCTAATTTTGAGATTTTAAGGGTAAATATTAAATTATTATTGAATGAAATTTTGCAATGGTAAATATTAAATTTCTCAGGCTTCATCCTTAGTAAATAATATATTTTACTTATGTATATCTTTAAATAACAGAATAGATAAATTTGTGGATAAAAAAGATAAGGTACTTTAAACAAAAATAATATCATATCATTGACAGCGTTTACACTGATTTCTCAAAGGCCTTTGGACCAGGTTATTAATTGTCCCTCGTTATTGGCCAATGTACACTTTAAACACAATACATAGAACTCGACACACTGCACTCTTTCATATTCCTTTTCATAGGACTGATTATGCTCGTCATTTTCCCCTGTCAAGAATGCTCAGCTCTTGCAATGACCTCCTATTGGATCCTTTTCTGCATAAACATTAATGCTTTTAAAAGGCAACTAAGGAATCAGACTATTAATCTGGATATGTGATACTTACTATGTGATACCTGATACTTTTTTAAATTTTTGTGATATGATATATTGTTTTAATGTACAAATTTTAACTGTTTACTTGTTTCTTTGTTATTGTTTTGATGTTTATTGTACATGATCTTTACTTTTTACTATTTTTTGTATTTTATTGTAAATGGTTCTACCGTTGGAATGAATAAATAAATAAAATAAAAATATCATTAAAATTTAAAACAAAATTAAGTATATGAAATATGTAGAAAATTCAAAGTGGTTTATCTATTTTTTTAAGTTGTAGTTAATTAATCCTGTGGTATTTTTGTAGTAGATATTATCGTAAGCCCTCTTACACACATAATAAATCAATGCTTTAAAGAAAATCCATCTCCCTCAGTTCTAAAAGTGCTATTATAACAGTCATACTTAAAAAAGGGGTTAATGTCCCTGAGAACTATAGGCCTATCATTGCCATTGCTGTCAGTCATCTTTAAAATAGGAGACAAGGTCATGGCTTTGTCAATCATAAGTTTTTTTTAATGTAACAATTATTTCTCAGGTTCACAGTTCAGTCATCAGGAAAAAAAGGAGCACAACTCTAGGCATTCTTGATCAAGTGTCCCGCATCTTGGAATCCTTTCATATGATGCGATTCAGTATTGTTGTCTTTTGTGACTTAAGTAAGGCGTTTGATGTATGGACCATGAGATACTCCTGAAAAAAACTACAGGAGTGTTGTCAGGGAGAGTGTTGATAATATTGGTTTTCCTCGGGGTTGTGTACTCAGACCCATATTATTTCTATATATTCTAATTCTAATATATTAATGATCTTACAGGCATTGAGTCAAACACTACAGCCACACTCTTTCGCCAATGACACCGCAGTCTTCTCCTACTGGAGGCCAAAGAGGTATCAAACTGCATTAGGGTAGTAATGTTTAACATACATATTTGATCAGTAGTTGTTTTTCTTGGTCTAAAACGTCCCTGGTATTCTTCAATCTTTTTGATATCATATTTTTAATCTTTTACTAATAATTTTTGCAAGTATTTTATACACTACTTCTAATAGTACTAAACCTCTATAGTTTTCGCACTTCTTTTTGTCTCCTTTTTATAGATACAATAAATAAGAGCACTATTCCATTGTTTCGGCATTTCTTCCTTTTGCCAAATTACTAATGTCAAGTGAAATATTCTTTCCTTCAATCTTTCGCCATCTTCCTTAAAAATTTTAGCTGGGATATCACTTTCTCCTGCACTTTTGTAATTTTTGGGTCTCTTATTATTTCTTCTTCTTTCAGATAAATATTTTCCTATGTGACAGATAGTTATCTGGAGCAGAGACATTTACTCATAGAATTAAATGTACCTGTCTTTTTAACGTTCCGTTTATGTTGCGGCTACTTTATCTGTAAGATTATTAATTGTCAAAGAAATCATACTAATGTTTATGTATCTACCAACAATTTTTGTTTTTATTACTCTTTATTATGCTTTTATGTTTTTTTAACATTTTAGCACCATTTTTATCTAAATAAATACCCATTACAGGTTCAAACTTCTGGTTGGTGATCCAAATACATAGGTAATCAAGTACCTATTTAGTCTGTGAGAATATATCTGTGAAATAATTTCAAAATGGCGGAAAGCTTACCCACAAACGAGGTAAGTGACTATTATATTTAAAAATATATCATTTTGTGTGCTATAATAATTTTGAGTAATATAATTGAATTTCAATTGTTCTTTATTTATTCTCACATATGTTACTCTCTTTTTCCACTCACGCCATTTCCATATTCCAAGATTCCAGTTCCTATTGTGTATAATTTCAATAATTGTAATCATATAAAGTTTCCAGTATACTTGGAAGAATTACTAGAAGAAAGATATACAGGTGATTTTTCAAATACC
Source organism: Diabrotica balteata (assembly GCA_918026665.1). Lineage (NCBI taxonomy): Eukaryota > Metazoa > Arthropoda > Insecta > Coleoptera > Chrysomelidae > Diabrotica > Diabrotica balteata. The sequence continues at coordinate 12,018,874 of OU898285.1, read as the reverse complement.
AAGGAAAATAAACCTTTTATACAAGAAAACAATTTTTTTTCCTAGCGTTTGTTTTGTGGTTTCTTAACGAAACATATTTTAACCCGATTATAAATTTTGTCTGGAGAAAAAAGAAAGTGTTGCACTCGGTGGAGTGTGCTTGAGAGTTAAAATATAATATAACCGCTTACAAAGATTATAAACACATTAATCAAATTAGCCTAATGATTATTAGGAACGCCGATTATAATTTAAGTATGTTTGATAAAAAGTTTAGAAAATTGTTGGAATATCCTACGATTGACTTTTAAAAAATTTGATCTTTCTGCTCTTAGTTTGAGTGAAATTATTATACCAATCTATTTTATTCTTGTTTTTTATATTTGTATAAAGTTAATTTTCCATTTCCCATTGCTGTAGATGACATTTCATTTATATGTTCAATGGTATTAGAAAAATTCTGTATAACACTCTTTTCGTTACTTGATAAATGGTCCATCTTAAATTTTGGATTGGTGTATAATCACAAGTTTATTAGATATTTAACAAAATCACTTATTAACTATCACAAACATCATACTATTATAATGTCAAATCTCTTTATTCGCTTAAAATTGACTGGAAAACTATTCTGATTATAATAAACGGACCCCAACAAATTAATGTAATTCCTTGATGTGTTTACTGATATCATCCTTCATTATTCTAAAAATAGCAGAAAGAATTTATAATGTATTTATTCACAATCATTTATCTAAATAGTCGATAAAACAGTAAAGCTAAAATATTGCAAGCACAGGTACTAGGTGCTAAAATATGAGTACCAAATTAGAAATTAGTTTACTTTCTCATTCTGAGAAGTATTCAGTTACTTATGAAATATACTATATCCGACAACACCGCAAGAAAAAGGAAGTACCAAATATTCAGAGATATGTAAGCCCGGTATTTATAGTCGGTACTCAAGATCGTGCTCGAGCACGTGCTTGGCCAAGTCGAACTTACGCCAAAGTCATGCTCAAGTATTTGTTGTGTTCTATAAACGATACTTCGGGTATTCTCGTACAAGGTTGATCTCAAGCAAGAAAATTAGTACGGTAAAAGTAAATTACGAATAAACATCGAAAAAAAGAAGATTCTGTCAATTTTCTCATAATTGTGACAAAACTTTTAGCGCCAAATTTAGTTTATGCTACTTACTGAAATTTTGTGTTTGATATTAATATTTTGTGTTTGAAATTAATATTGGATATTAACTATTTTAAGGTATGTAATATATTATAAAAAATATTTATTCTACAGAATTAATTTCCATTTTGTGTCTGAGGCATAATTTTAGATGTTTAAAATATATGCTTAGATGTATATTTGTTTTTGGATATATTTATATGTGTGTAATGCGTTACAATCATTATAATTATATTGCATGTGTACGCTAAATAAATTGGTTATGTAAATTTTAGATGAGTGGAAATAGCAGTAAATATGCACCTTACTCAACAAAGGAAAAAGTTCTCCTAATCCAGCTGGTAACAGAAAACGGTTTGGTAGAGAACAAAAGGACAAACAGTGCTTCAGCAATGGAGAAAAATATGGCTTGGGAGTTCATAACAACAAATTATAACTGCCAGCTTGAAGTCAACATCTTGCTGCCTGATTATACCATCAGGCAGCAAGACGAGATTCATAGGATGAAAATGAAGATTTTAGAAGAAGATATGCTGAGGGCAAAAGCCTTAAGAGAAGCAACTGAGAAGGAGAGGCAGAGAGCTATTGAAGAAGCTGAATTAGATTCATTGAAGTTAATAGACTATAAAGAGGGTAATTATAGATTTTATAATGTTTGACTTGTCACTGGAATTTTTCTATAATTAATTGTTTATTTTAAGGCGCTAGCAGATCTTTTTCCTTTGTTGGATACTCTGCAGTTTTAGGGAAAATGTAGGAATAAGCCACAATATGTTTATTTACTAATGTTTTTCAATCTATATGACCAGAGGCTGTTATCATAGATACAAAATTGTGATTTATTTTCTGAAAATAAATCACAATTTTGTATTTTTGGTAACAATATCTGGTCATAGAGATTAAAACATCAGTAACTATAACATATAAAACATTGTGGCTTATTCCCAACTGAAGATAGTGTTTGGGAAGTGTGAACTCTGTCTTTCAGTGGCCTTTTCACTTTCGGAGCACTGAATCTCAGAGTAGGGTCTGTTTCAGTAGGTAGGCATTTGACGTAGAATCAGCGACGAGAGGATGTTTTAAAGTACCTCGGAAACTACGCCGGGACTACGAAGAATGAATCCTGCACTAAGGTCAGTCAGGCGACATCCTGGACTGAGATGTCTTTTTAAGATTTCAGACCCGCCCTCCATAAAGACGAAAAAAATATACTTTGTGTTTTTAAAATCATGGTTATTTTCTTTCTATTCTCCTTCCTGTTTATTTTTTTTTTCTAGATAGGATTTAATATAGATTTAAGGTTCTTAAAATTTTAATTTCCGCTGGTGAGATATGGTTTTACCTTTTTATTTGTTGTATAGTCTTTTGATTTTAGACTATGTATGTTTCTTTTTCAGTTTGTTAAGTATTGATTGCAATACATACATCATAATATTTTTATGTTGTTTACTAAAAATTATTAAAAATTTTTAATAAATTGCTGCTACTTCAATATACATATATACATATTATATATATATATAATATATATATATAGTATATATATATATATATATATAAAATTACATCATTTTTTTGTAATGTTCTAATTGTTTTACAGTTTACTCCTGATGAAGCTATAAAATAAAATAATCTATTTTATAATGTATTTAATTATAACTGTATTATTTTTTAAATAAAGAATATTAATATTCTAAATTTGTATTAATTTTTATTTGGTAAGGAAAGGTTTTATGAAAGGAATAAACACTTAATTAAAAGGAGGGAAACTCCTTTTAATGTATACTCAGGTGCACATACTTGGTTAAGTTATCTGAGCATTGTGAGGGAAAAACCCTCATGTATTTTAAAATTAAAACAAATAAATACATTTTTATAAATAAGACAAAAACATACTATATCTAATATAATATAGGTATTTAATTCTCAAAATAAACAACTTTGAATTGAACAAAGATTAGATATAAGAAAGATATAAAATAAAATACTAAAATTATAAAAATAAAAAATTGAAAAAAAAAAACAAAAAGTGTAATCAAGCTAATGATAACCATTCTGACATTTTGAGAAATAAGGTAGAACATACATAATATAAGTATTCAATATTGTATTTACATTATCATGCATAACATTGGTGAATAAAATGTCTCCTAAAATTTAAACCTCATTCCACATCATTAACGTTTCTACAAAGAATATAGATGCTTTTACTACATTAGTATTTTCTAGAAAATCATCATCACTATAATTATTCTCCTGTAAATATATATTGTAAAGTACTGCTGTAGCACTTATTATGCAAGATATGTATTTAATTTGGTTTGTAGGCCTCATTGCAGACAGGGAAACCATATTTTCCAGGTTCCAAATATCCATTTGGCAACATTTCTTACATTATTATATCTATTTTGTTGATCATTGCCTAAAAAGATGTATCTATCAAATATCCTATTTTTTATTTAGCCAATTATCAATAAATACCTGGCTGTGATACTGGAGCATGTAGATAGTGCCTGCACTGCATACATATTCACTATTCATAATAATTCTGGAATTTGTCCCCTTTCCATTCTAACTTTCGCTCAAGTATCGATTGATACTTGAGCATCGGTTATAAATATGTATGGGCTAAGAGAGTTAAGGCGGCTGCACAATTGCCTGGGAACAAGAAAAAAGTTAACCTCTACCTAAATCAATGTTTAGATGCACAATAACCGAGAACGAGAAGCCGCCCGGTAACGAGAACGGGAAAGTTGCCCATGTTTTAACTTTCTCGTTCCCGTTGTATTCCCGGAACCAATCAGAAAGCAGTATTTAAAATACTGTCAAATTCCAAATAAAAATTTGTTTACATTTTGAATTTTTGAGTGACTTTTTATAACCTAATCCTTTTGTCTAAGCATTTTATGTATTTTACATTAAAATGAATCATTATGACGAACTATTTAATTCTTTAGTGGAAAAATGTATAATCGATGCAGTAAGAGGTATAAAGATTAGATTGCAAAACAATAGTTGTTGTTCTATTGCAGAATATTGTAAGCAATGGATATGATGACTGTTGCAGCAGCTAATTTTAGTGTAAATTTTGTGAATTGTGAGTCAAAATTAAAAGATCACACAATAGTAGTGACTTAAATTTTATGAAGTCAGTAGCATAGAGAAATAACAAATCAATGGTCAGTAGTAGAAGATATGAAGTCATTTAAAACCAAAAAACAAATTAAAATTTAAAAAAGATGTACTAGATCGTTTATTCAAATATACAGAATAACATAATAAACTATGCAAAAGAACTAATTATTTTCATTTCAGTTGAGTAAAAATTATTTTTCAAGAATAATATTTTATATACATTGGTTACAATAAAAAAAATTAAATTCTGCCCCTATTTATATATTTTTGCTGCCAAGGTAGCACCTACAAGGTAGGAACCTACATCAGCTATTAAATAGTTGGCTAATTTATTCCTTAATCTTGTTACAGCATTTGCAGCCATGTTCGAACGCATTCGAACAGCAGGGGTTAAATTTGTATCAGTTTTTGTAATATTCTCTTTTAATAAAATTTGAAAAAGATTGTTCCACAAAATTTATTTTGAGAAAAAGATCATTAACAGCACAAGTGACAGTACAAAACATTTAAATATTAGTAGCATAAAACACCTGTTTACCCTTAATTGTGAATCTGCTGCTGCTTTCAGTTTCGTTCTCGTTCCCGTTTTCTGTCAATTGTGCAGCTGCCTTTACATATCTCTGCAAATATTAAAAAAAAACAAGAAGTTATGATTAGGCAATCCGAACTACTTCCGTGGACATCGTTGGTTGCCTAATTTGTAGAGAATTATAATCATTATGTTATTTATTATTAACACATGTGTATTTAATGTATCTTAAAATGAAAGATAGTAAAAAAGAACAATTTATTAAAAACAAATCCTTTCCTAGTCCTCGGAATCCTTTTATTAACTTTCATAATCAAAGGCTTTTAATGACAAGTCACCAAAAAGGCAGAAACCTTTGGGTAAGCCAGTTAAGTGAAAATTACTTAACTAAATAACAAGATTGTACACAATTTTTACTAAGAAAGGGCGTGATATGGATGGGCGCATCGTTGGTTGCCTAAGGTGTAGAGTTAATTATCATGCCATGGTATTATTCAATGACATTTAACGTATCTCAAAACGGGATACTTAAAGAGCCTGTACAAAAAACTGAAAAAACTGCTGCTTGGTCCATTAGAACACAGTTTAAAACGGTTTAACCTAAATCGGAGTAACAAAAGCTGATTGTTGCCGAATTAAAAAGTTCCATTTATGTGGACTATTTTAGTGTATACAGCGCCATCTTTATCTCAAAAGTTGAAATTTTGCGAAAAGCTAAAAAAAGCAAATAGTCCATATTAAATTAATGAATCGTATCTCAAGATCCTTTTTTGTAAAAATCCAGATAATGCTCAATATCGTCGTAATAGACAGCATTTATTGAAAACAAATCCTTCCCTTCTTCCTCAGAATCCTTCTATTAGCTCTCAGAATTAAGGATCTGCAATGACAAGTCGCCAAGAAGACACAAGAACTTTTACACGTTTGGGTGCGCCAGAGATTAAATCACAAAGGTTTACTTTTAGTCAAAAGGACATTTAAATGATAACAAAATTGTACACACAATTTTTACTATATGAGATGGAATGGAACATAATTAGGATATGATATTGTTAGGGGCAACTTGGACTACTAACGTGTGTACCGTTGGTTGCCTAAGGTAAAGAGATAATTATAGACATAGACATGTCTTATTACATGGTATTATATTAACTCGTGTGTATTTTATGTATCTGAATAAAAGATAATAAAAAGCCTGTGGTAGAGTTTAATAATATTCGAAATATTGAGAACGAAAGTGTTTTACTTTGATGTATATACTTATATGTATTAATAATAAAGAAACACTGTTGAGAAATTTGAAGTACTTACTGTTGAGAATTGTTTATCCCAGCTTTTAAAGATGTACTTTATTCTTACATTTTGTATCTTTTTATTAGTGTTTAGTTTTATCTAATTTTACAATGAGAAAATGTGATATTTTATTACTTTTACCAAGTTTGTTCTTTGGGGATTATAGTTTCCTTCTAATAACAATAATGTTATCTTTAATTCATAATTAAAACCCTTAGTTTTACATTCGTACGATATCAGACACGTATTCTGTAAAAATTATGTTAAATATTATAGAAAATTTAGCCTATAAAATGTTCAATAAGTTTTAATCATTACGACTTCCTTTTGCCTACATCTTTGAAGTGGTTTTTAATTCGTTTTCGTGATCCAGAAGTTCTCTTACTATCAGAATCTTGGTCCATTAGAACGCAGTTTAACACAAATTGTGATAACAACTGCTCAATAACAACAGCTGATTAATTGAGGGGATTAGATGCTAAGGGGTACAGTGACAAAATATTGTAAAATCAGTTAAGTGCAGAAAATAATACTAGATAGTACTAATAATACACAAAATATACCAAGTAAGTAAAAACATTTTGACTGTTTTAATGTACCTAGTTATTTTTAGTTTGGTTTATTAAATTTTAATTTGGTTTATTTTTGGGTATATAAAAAATTTGGTTAAGATTTTTACGGAGTCAATATTCTCGTTTTTATTGCAATATTGTTAGTAATATGTTTAACTTTTTTCCTCAATGGTTTAGCTTATATACATGAATTTATTTAAACTAAAATAATCGAAGAAGTTGGTAGTTTTTGCAATTTTTAATATTAATAATCACTCGGGACTTAAGTATTTTGCTTGAAAATATTAAAGTCTGGGTTTATCTTAAGCGAAGTCATTATTTTTAAGTTTCTATTTCTATTCATTTTTACAGGTGATGAAGATCAGGATGACTCAGATGCGTGACAAGAATTTTGTACCCCACAGCTCTGATGATGACGACACATCTTTAAATGGTATTGGCGAGATTTCAGACCATTCTTCCGTTTCGGAAGGAACCACGAAACCTAGAAAAAGGAAGATAAGTCTAGAAAAATGGAAACGTTTGTAAGGAAGAAAAAAAGGAATAGTGGTCTAGAGTATGTAGGACAAAAGGGGGAAACTCACGCAGCTAAGCAAGTGCGACCTTATTCCCATTCCTGTAGGTATAAATGCAACAAGTTCTCCGAAAATGACAGAGTTAATATTTTTAACAAATTTTGGGAATTACAAAATTGGAATCTTCAAACTTCGTTTTTGCATTCGTGCATTAGAGTAAGTGCCTTCGTCGTAGAGTTCAAAGAGCCATAAGTCATAAGAGAGTTAGCACAACTATACATTTAAATGAGAAACGTATATGCAAAACGTTTTTTTTTGCGCACTTTGGATAAAAGCAACACACGATTTGCTTACGTTATGAGAACAAAATTGACTCTACCACTGACATACCACCTACTGACACACAAGGAAAACACATACCTTCCAACAGGTTTGATAGTTCTGTAACAAATTTTGTGAAGAGACATATAAACTCATTCCCAAAATTTAAAAGTCATTATACAAGCCATCACAATCCAAATCGAAAATATCTAGATTCTGCATTAAATGTCAATAAAATGTATGAACTTTACAAAGAATTTTATAATGAACACAATGAACAACCTGTCAAAATCAGCTACTATCGCCATATTTTCAATAACTGCTTTAATCTTAGTTTCCACAGACCTTATACAAATACATGTATATTATACCGGGTGGTGAATCGTCAAACGGGCCATAGGAAACTCAATGGGAAATTTTAAATTGTTGAATTGCTGCTTCCCTAATTATTTTAGATCAAAAGTCATAAAAACTATTTGTAGAGGACTAAATTCTGAATTAAAAAACAAATGATAAAACCGTTCTACGAATCAAATGTACTTCAAACTTTTGCAAAAATATAATAGATTTTTCAGACCACCCTAAAAGTTAGGCCACACGTAATACCAGAATATATTATAACGTGTGTGTTTTAATCATATTGATGTCAGATGTTTGACAATGTGAATTGTCAATTTTTTTTATTTTATGATTAAATTATAAACAATGAATTTTACTAAATACTACTACTACTGAACAATATTATTTTGTGAACAATAAATTATATTGTTTACAAATCGACCAATATAATGAAATGTACTCAGTCGACGAAAAATCGCATAATGTTGTATTCAGGCAATAGCATGAACCTTTTCCTGTCACTACCGGATACCCTTTATTTAACGTAAGATATTCTAATACACTAAAATTTAATTCTATGTTAAGTTAAGTTATACAACAATTCAATGAATTCCAATATACTGTTACTGTGATCTTTATTCCTAATAATAATATACGATAATTTCTAAACATAAAACTATAACAAATGTTATAATAAAACATAAATAAAACATTTTTATTATTGCTCTTTTCTCCTTAACTGAGTTCATTTTTTAATCAACTTAATTTTTCTTTTAAATAATAAATCACAAAATTTTGGGCATTTAAATCATAGATAAATATAATATAGTTGATTTAAATATTGTCAAATATTAGAAACGTCAATAGGTGTGACAAAACGCAACACGTAATACAAATTCTTTTCACGGCGTCTGGCCTGACTTTTAGGGGTGGCCTGAAAAATGTATTATATTTTAGCAAAATTTTGAATACGTTTAATTCGTAGAACAATTTTAACAATTGTTTTCGATACATATTTGAGTCCTCTACAAATAGTTTCCAATGACTTTTGGTGTAAAATAATTAGGGAAGCAGGAATTCAACAATTTAGAATTTCTCATTGAGTTTCCTATGGCCCGTTTGACGATTCACCACCCGGTATGTGACCAGCTTGATAACACAATAAAAACCAGAAGATCAGAAGATGCAGCTGCTGCAAAGATTAATAAAGAAGTTCACCTTAAAAATGCAGATAAAGCTCGACAAACAAAAAATAAAGCAAAAGCTGAGGCTGTAGAATCTACTGATCGAGTAGCTATTTGCTTTGATCTCGAAAATACTCTGTCGACACCCCTATTAATAACCCACACATGGATATATTTCTATATTTCATGTGTGTTAACCCACAACATTAACAACCCAAGAAACTCCAAAGAATTGGAAGTGGATATATTTCTTTGGAAAATGAAGAAGATACTCATCAACTGGACCTGGTCTCTTTTTTTGTTTGAAGAATAGAATTTCTGTCTGTTTATTCTAAGAATATAATTTTTTTTTGTTTGAAGAATAAAATGTTTAACGTAATTTTTCTTTTATTTTACTTTAAGAAATTCCTAAGGTACGTAAGTGACAAAAAGAAACAAGTGCAAAATTTGAAGCAGAGGGGTACAAATGCAAACGTTTTTTCAAAATGTCAAATGTTTTAAATGAAAATAAATACTAAGTGTAAAAACGCTTTTATAATTAGATAAATAAAATGTGTAAAATTAATTCAACATAAGTCGATTAGTCGAAGTACCTAATTAATTCGATGTAGAATTTGCTATATAAAATTAACTTTGACTTCGTTTTTCTTAGCTTAACCATTTTATCACTTGTACCCCTTAGCATCTAATCCCCTCAATTAAAAAGATCCTCAAAAAGAAACTTTTTGAAAATATGGACCACTTTATTGTGTACAACGCCATCTTTATCTGAAAAGTTGAAATTTTGACGAAATCAGCTTTTTGTATAGTTCCAATTGCTTTGCCTGATAATACCATAGACGTATATATTAACGTGCCACACACATATTACGTATTATATGTTAATATATACGTCTATGAATGAAACGAACAGTCTATTTATATATTAATTCTATAACTGAATTGTACACATAATTTTTACTACGACATGAATATGTTATGATGTTGGTAGGCAACCTTAACTACGAATATGCGCATCGTTGGTTGCCTGAAGTGTAGAGATAATTATTGTAATGGTATTTTATCTAAGAATATATAATACACATATTTATTTTAGACGCATATGCGTCCATATTCTCTGGTATTATTAACACGTGCGTATTTAATGAATCTTAAAATAAAAGATAACAAAACTCTGTTGTAGCGGTTCATAATATTAGGAATATTATTAGTTATGATTATTTTTTCGTTTTGTACGATTTCTGACATTCTTTGGCATTTTTAAAATCATTAATGTATACAAATATAGCCACATACGTCTATATTCGTTGGTTCCTGTTTTAATAAAAGTTTTTGAAAATGTGGAACATTTAAATAGCGAACATACATAGACACTTAATAGATCTATATTCATTCATTTTATTGTGTACAGCGCCATCTTTGTTTCAAAAGTTAAAATTTTATACAAAAACTGCTTTTAATATAGTTTCCATTATATCGACGCCCTGTTTCCAAAAGCAGTCAACTAGAAGATTATCATTTTCGAGAAAATGTAATATTATGTTTATGTCTGTGTGAATCAATTTAGGTTGTTTGAAATAGATTAATAATTAATTCTGTATAAAATAAATTTATTTTTAAAAGCATTAAAATAGCATTTGCTATCTTTTTGTAGAATCACTAAATTATCAGTGGTGCTTATATTCTTCTTCTTTTGGCATCATAACCCTGGATGGGTCTTTGCCTGTCTGGTTATGTCCTTCCATTCAGATCTCTCTTGTGCCCTTCTTCTCCATTGTCTTATGTTCATTGTTTTCAGGTCGTCTTCCACGTCATCCAACCATCTCGTTTTGGGCCTTCCTTTTTTTTCGCCTTCCTATGGGCTTCCATTGTAACATTTACTTTGTTGTTTTTGCATCGTTTTGTTTCTGCACATGTCCCAGCCATGACAGTCTTTGACTTTTCACAAAATCTTACAATGTCGTAACCTTTATTTAACTCATTAACCTCGTCGTTTCCCCTGATTCTCCATGTGCCATCTTCCTCTTGTACCGGGCCATATACTTTCCTTAGTATTTTTCTCTCGAATGTCCTGAGTTGGGCTTCATTTTTTTCGTCATTACCCAAGTTTCACATCCATACGTTACTACCGGTCTAATCAGTGTTCTGTAGATAGTCATTTTGGTTCTTTTGTCTAATAATTTCGATGTCATCCATCTTTTATTAGCACAGTATGTACGATTCCCGCTGGAAATACATGCATTAATTTCGCTACTTACGGAGTTCTTCTGATTGATTTCTGGGCCGAGATATGTAAAGGCGCATTCACTCGTTCGATAGTATAGTTGTCTATTGTGATATTATTTTCATTGTCAGTTATTCTTTTGACTGTCATATACTTTGTTTTTGCTTCGTTTATTTTGAGACCTCTTTTTCTTGCTTCAGGATCAATTTGTTTGAACACTTCCATTAGTCGTGGCTTATTCCTACTAATGATGGCTACATCGTCTGCATATGCAGTAATTTGTACTGATTTGGTGTTTATATGGCCGGTTATATTGGTTTTTCTGATGACTGCCTCAAGAACTAGGTCGAATATCATGGTTGATAGGGCATCTCCCATGTCTTACTCCCATGTTGATGTTAAACAGGGGAGTCAGTTCTCCATCTACTCTGACTGCCGCTTTTGAACCCCTGCAAAGTCATTTTTATGAGGCTGATGTATTTCTTAGGTATACCTAGATTACAAAGGTCTTCCAGCATTAGGTATGTCTCTATTCACACTATCAAAACTTTTTTAAAGTCTATATACATATTATATAGGTCTATGTCGTATTCATAAGCTTTGTCTTGTATCGTTCTTAGTATGAATATGTTATCTGTAGTGGCTCTATTTGGTCTGAATCCATTTTGATAATCACCAATTATATTTTCAGAGTATTCTAATAATCTATTGTAGATTATACTATAAAGAATTTTGTATATTACATTTAGCAATGTAATTGGCCTATAATTCTGACATTCCCTCTTATCTCCTTTTTTATATATTGGCTGTATGAGGCCAACTGTCCATTCCTCTGGCATTTGCTCCTTCGTCCATATTAATGTTACTAGGTAATGTATTCTTTCCCAGAGTTCGGATCCTCCATGCTTTAATAATTTCTGCCGAAATTCCGTCCGTTCCTGGTGCTTTATTGTTTTTTAGTTTATTTATTATCTGAACTACTTCTTCATAACTCGGATTTTCGATGTGCAGCTCCGTCGTATAATATATTGTCTCGTTCTGATCATTCTCGTCCGCATTTAGATTTTCTTCGAAATTTTGTTTCCATCTCATTATAATTTTTTACTTATCTATTAGTAGTTCTCCGTCCTTGTCTTTGCATATCGTTAGTTTTGGTCTAAATGACTGGTGTGCTTTCTTTTATGCATTTATAGAATTTTCTGCTTTCGCGTCTGTTGTTATGCTTTACGATTTCTTGTACTTGTTTTTCATAGCCTCTCTTTTTTCTTCTTCTGCATATTCTAGTCGCTTGTATTCTTTTTTCGTTATAAATCTTACTGCTATTTCTTGTGATTCTTTGAAGTTGGTTAAGCCTAGCTTGCCTTTTTTCCTCTACTGCAGTTCTGCATTCATCATAATACCATTCCGTATTTCTTTGCCTTTTGGCTTTTCCGACAGTTTCACCTGCTGACTCCGTTATAATTGTTTTTAATTGTCTCCATTCTCCTCTGCAGTATCTTCCTCTCTAGTTCGGTTGAGTTTTATTTGGAGAGCATTTCTGTAATCTTGTCTCTTTGTTGCGCTTTTGAATCCTTCGACATTCCATTTTTTGATTTGAATATTTTTCTCTTTTATTATTTTCTATTATATATAATATTATTTAATATTATTTTCTGCCGTAATTTTGCTCCTACAAGATAGTGATCTGAGTCAGAGTTCACCCCGCGATACGTTCTGACATTAGTTATGTCTGTTGCCCATCTTTTTGAGATGAGTATATGGTCAATTTGATTGACTTCGTTAGTTCCTGGTATTTTCCATGTTCCTTTATGGATATCTTTTCTCTGGAAGTTATGACAACTACGTAATTGTTTGCTGCTGCGAACTGTGCCACCCTGAGTCCATTTTGACTGGTTTCAGTGTGCAGGTGCTTATATTAGGTAGGTCTAAAATTCTGATTGAGCAGAGTTAAGGAGATTGTTTTTTTCTAGATACCAAATTAGTGGTTTGGATGAGTACAATGGATTCTCTCCATTTGTAGAGAAATTCTTGTCCTGAACCAGATTCAGACCAGTGTTAGAAATGATACGGTAATAAACCGTTATAAAGAAGCTTGTTCCATTAAGAATAAGGGCGTAAATAGAGATTAGCCTTGGTGAAACAAGGAATTAGAACAATTTAAGGTTAGTGCACACTCAGCCTTCAACAGAGCTAAAAGTTTATATAATTGGGGAGGACTACAAAAAGGCCCTATTATAATAAAATATAACGCCCAGTTAAGAAGGTCTAAAAGGAAAATATGGAGGCAGTTCTGCTACGGGATCACCAATTTAGCCAATGCGCCTTCAAAAAATTATCTCTATAGACCACTCTTACGGTATTGCAATGCTTAATAAGGTTCAAAGTTTATTGAAGACGAAGCAAAGACAAAGCTGCATGAATCTACATACAGATTGACAAGAAACATCAAAGAGTCTAGTCTCAAGAGTCTCAAACACTGGTCACACAAGTTTTTTAATTGTGTTTTAGAAAACGGGTGTTTTTTATTTTATTTTCCATAGGGTGCTGGATTTAATGATGTTCATAGATTTTGTTTATGCTTTTAAACCAATTTTTGGTTGGCTATCGAATTTTTTTTTATGCTACCTCCACCACTTTAAGTCCTTAAGATTTGTAAATAACAGTGTCGAAATTCGAATGGGCTCCGACGGGGGGGGGGGGGGGGGTTAACCCCCAAAATTCCTGGTTTGCGCAAATTACCAAGAGATAACAATCACAGTTCTGTTCATTTTGTTATGCGCAAGAATGTATTTTGCTTATATTGAAAGTACTTATATTTACTATTACAGATTAAAATCAAAGGGGATCTATTTATCTGCCCCCTATTGGGAAAAGGAAAGAGTCCTATGGAAAAAATTCCAATTAACATTAAAAAAATTAATTTTATTCAAAAGATAACTAGGTATCTTCTTGAAAATTATCAAGAATTTTATGAGGAAATAATTGGTTGGCCAACCACTGAAGTGAAAAGTACTGATGTATGTATGAGTATTTTGTAAAAAACTGCTTAATGTTTGTTTTTTAGGTTAAAATATTTCATTTTTTAACAACTGGTAATAGTTTGTCAATAAACGTTTGTTTTTTGTTAATTTGAACAAATACGGCAAAAAATTAAGTATAGTTTAGACATTTGTTAATTAATTCGTGAAAAGATAAAAGTCAGACGAATCATCAGTGGCGCACCTAGAATTAACCTTTGGGGGGGGGGGGGTTTGGTTGGGCATCGAAATTTTTTTATGCTACTTTCACCATTTTAAGTCCTTAAAATTTGTGAGTAACAGTATTGGAATAGTGCCCTGGGGGGGTTTAAGCCCCAAACACCCCCCTGGGTGCGCCACTGAGACGAATAGAATAACAAATAAAATATGTATCTATTAAGTAATTAACTAAATTCAATATACATACAGTATTGTTATCAAACTTATAATAAAATAATTCATTTTCCAGGATAAATCACAAATTTTTTATTTGTTTCAAATATAATCACTGTTTTTTAATTTTCTCAAACTTCATTCTTGCGATTTATGACTTACATCCTTTCATAAATTATAAGCGATTCAAATAAATACAAAGGTCGTGCTGAAATAGGAATTTTTCAGGAAACATTTTAAGAAACACTGGACAGTCAGTCGAATGAACAGCAATCTTGCAAATTATATCAATCCTACAAAGATAAAATACGTTTTAGACACATGGATCATTTTACAGTGTCATAAATTTGACCAATATAAAACAAACTAATAAAAATAATCAATTAAACATTAAACAAAACTTTCTGAATCCAATAATACAATAGTCATAAAATCAACTACGTTTGACAATTAAATAACAACACAAAAGGATACGGAATTTCCTAAAATGCTAAATATTCGTGAGACTAAAATACGCAGTGAGAAAAAATGTATGCAGAGCACTACACCTTGTTTACTGAATTACCGCAATACTGTATAATAATAATATAATGTAATGGTAGTAACTGCCATTGTGCGTCCAAATCAAAACCAGATACATAATCCATCTTAGATAGGTATCGATAACACCCAAAACTTGCTATTAGTCAAATAAATTAAGAACAGGTTTTTCACTCGCCTACTTAGTGAAACTAGTTTTAAGTTCTTTCATTTTTATTGGTGAATCAATAATTTTGGGCATGACTGTATGTTACTAGTCACACCCCTAACGAATAGCTGTTGAATGTATTTATTCCAGGCGGTATCTGTTCTAAAACACCCTCACTTGTGGGAATCGTATACAGGGTGTTTACGAAGGTGTGTATAAAGGTATGTCATAAATTAAATCACGCATTCTGGGGACAAAAATAAATTGATAGAATCCAACTTACCTCAGTGTACACAAAAAAAGTTACAGCCCTTTGAAGTTACAAAATAAAAATTGTTTTTTTTGCATTATCTCTTTTGCACCTAAATACCCCCAAACTTTTGAGTACGTTTCAAATCAAATGAATTTTGTAGCATCATTAGTTTAACACATTTATTTTTAAAACTTTTTTGCCTCATCACTTTTTCGAAAAACTAGTTTTTTCGTAGTTGGCCATAAAATTACAATTAGTTTCTACGAATACAATAATTACAAACAGTTCCATCAATAATAGCCTATAATTTGAAGCTGTTATTTATTGTGTGAACAAGATTAATATTAAAAATTTTGGCAATCTTTATCTTATCTGTAGCAGCGCGGAAAAGCGGCACAGATGTTGTGTTGAACCAGATTCTGAGGTTCTTTAATAACCCTTAAGTACCATGGCGGGGTCAAAATTGACCCCCCGCGTTTTTAATGCCAAGTTTTGGTACCGAAACATAGATTGAGCATTGTGCGCTTTCTGCTAATCTTCGACCGGTAGGTGATTTATCGATCTACGAAAATTCCGTTAGTTTATCTGTTACTACTGCAGAGTTAGGCACGCATAGGGTCAATTTTGACCCGCTTATGGTATAGGTAAGTGTTTCTAGTGCAATTAACGAGTAATTTGAAATGGCGGGGTGTAGTCGCAATAAACGTCCTCTGACACAGAAAGAACTTGAAGATGAGGGACAAAAAATTATGGACAATGGACTAGATAGTGACATTGAGTTTTTTAGACCAGGCTAGTGAACACAGTGATCACGAAACAGTGAGAGGAATGGGAAGATGGTGACGAAAAAAATTGGAAAATTAATAATTCCGAAACTGGTAGTGAATATTCGGGTGAAGAAAGTGATATAGCTGACTCAAGGGATGTGTTTTATGGCAAAAATAGGTACAAGTGGTCTAAAACTTCTCCCACCTTTTCTCGTACACGTAAGCATAATTTAATTAGTCATTTACCTGGTGTTATTGGAAAAGCTCGAGCTAGTATGACAGAGAAACCAGTTGATGCTTGGGAATGTATTATTAGCCACGATATATTGCAAGAAATTCTTGAGAAAACCAATGAACGAATAACTAATATGGCTTCTAAATATAATTTACACAATTTATCGTGTCAATATACCAATCATCTTGACATAATTGAATTAAAGGCCTTCTTAGGCTTATTATATTTAGATGGGGTATTTAAATCCAATAATGAAGATTTAAGGTCTTTATTTGCTACGAATGGTACTGGCCGTGATATATTTCGAGCAACCATGTCACTAACCGATTTTATTTTTGCTTGGAAGCCTTTGTTTTGACGACCCAGCTACTAGACAAGAACGTATTGCGCACGGAGATAAACTGGCAGCTATATCCAATATTTTTAATATGTTTATAATTAATTGCCAGTCGAATTATAGCTGTGGTGAATATCTCACAATAGATGAAATGCTTGTTGCATTTAGAGGAAGGTGCCAATTCCGGATGTATCTCAAAAATAAGCCAGACAAATACGGTCTGAAATGCAGTGTTTAGTAGACTCTAAGGACACATTATTGCTAAATGGTTTTATATATACTGAAAAAGATACACGCAGAGTAAATCCAAAAAAGTTATCAATCCCCACTCTAGATGTTTTGACACTTATTCCACCAATTTCTGGTACAAATAGAAACATAACAGCAGATAATTGGTTTTCGTCCATTGAGCTCATAAAATAACTGAGAAGCCATAAAATTTCATATGTTGGAACTCTAAACAGAAATAAAAGAGAGGTTCCTGCTGAATTTCAACCCCAAAAACAGGTCACCTAATTCTGCCTTATTTGGTTTTACAGGAAGCGAGAGCCTTGTATTTTTTGTTCCAAAAAAGATCGTGCAGTGTTGTTAGTGTCAACTATGCATCATTCCAATACAATGGTTAATGGAAAGCCAGAGATTATAAATTTGTACAACGAGACAAAAGGTGGGGTGGATTCATTGGATAAGAAATGTGCAGAAGAACTCGTAGATGGCCTCAAGTAATATGGTTTCGCATTTTGGACATTGCAGGATTAAATGCTAACGTAACTTTTAATGGAGTTCAGCAAAATCAAATAATGGAAAGAAGATTGTTTCTAACCACTTTAGGTCAAGAACTTATTAAGGCCCATTTTAACTCGTAGAGCTCAGCAAACTTGTTTACCGAGAGAAATTCGTAGTGCTATTTTTAAAGTTTCCGGACTTCAGGAACCAATGCCTGCCGCAAATCCAGAGCTACAACGACGAAAAAAGAGGGGAAGGTGTAAAATATGTCCATATTCTAAATACCAAAAGAAAGAAAGCTCATCGTGCGATAAATGTCGAGGTTTTATTTGCAAAAATCATTCCCGCATACAGACGTTATGCATAAGCTGTGTTGAAAATTAAGGTAAATCATGCTTGTCATTTTTGAGATACGAAATCTAAATCGATTTTTTTTATTTAGGTAGGAGCTATGATACCTAGATTTCACCATTGGATATAAAAAAAACTGCACATTGTTATTATTTTTCTTATAATTCGAGAAAGTGCATAGCTACGTTAATTTGACTGAATACAAAAGTTTTTTTTTTTAATAAAGTTATATCTAATTAACCAAATTCGTTTATTTTTATGTAAAACTAGCTGTAAACAAAATCATTTAAAATAAAACAAGTTCAAAAAAGAATATTTTTTGATACAACAAACAATGGGGGGTCAAATTTGACCCTGCCATGGTACAAATGTTACTATTTTTGGCCATGGTAGTTAAGGGTTAACCAAGATGTTCTTCTTCTTCTTGGACCTCGCTTTTCAAATATTTTCGAATTTCCGAAGAATTGTAATTTTCGAGATTTAATTGTGGTCAGTACCTGTCGGTTCTTATTCATTCTTCTGAGGATCTCCTCATTTGTGACTCGGTCAGTCCACAGGATCTTAAGTATTCTCCGATATAGTCAAATCTCAAACGCTTCCAGTTTTCTGCACATATCTTCGTTCAAGATGTGCACTTTTTCAGTTTCGTGCAAAACTTCGATAAGTATTCTTTCTTTTAGTTTAGATGAGGATCTTCAGTTTCCCCTCGTGACTAATGCAATTTCAAGGAACCGTTTCCAAGAAATTAAAAAATACCTGCATTTGGCAGATAAATGAGGCAAAATCTGAGGAAAGCGAAATGTGGGAAGACGAAGAATATCCTGGCTTAAGAACTTAAAGGAATGGTTTGAATGCAGTAGTGCATTTAGTGCATAGTGCTTTTTAGAGGTGCATTTGTTAGTAGTGCATAGTGCTTTTTAGAGCGGCAGTCAACAGAGTCCGCATAGCCATGATGATTTCCAACCTTCGATAGAAGATGGAACTTAAAGAAGAAGAAGTTACCTTCCGCTGTAATGAAAAAGAAGAATCATGGATATTTCGAAAATCGCTTTGACAAAACATTTCTACTACTTTTTGTAAAATGGAAGGACAAGAATGTGGTCACAATGGCATCAAATTACGATAGTATTGAACCACTTTCAAAAGTGAATCGTTGGTGTGCTGTTGCCAAACGAAAAATTGATGTACCCCAACCAAAACTTTTCTCATCATTCAATGCTTCAATGGGCGGTGTTAATCTCGTTGACCAATCGGTTAAAAACTACCGAGTCACTATACAAGGTAAAAAATGGTTGGTCGCTCAGCAAACTACTTTGGTCTGCCTTGCAACCACTCGAGCGTGGAGGACCGACAAACGTGTCTCCGACTATATAAAAACTCCTAGAGTTAATATTTAATTTCCAGTTAGGGGCTGGTTCAGAATCTCCAAAATTGACTTTATTAGGTATAAGTGAAATAAAATAAATAAACAGTACTATAAGTGTATTGAAAACTAACAAATAACAATAATGTATGTTAAAGTTTTACTCTCTCGTAATTTTTATAAGTATACTACCTTCCTTTTATCTTTAAATCATTAAACATCTTACAAACAAAAAAAGGGTTACAATACAAATGGATATGAATTCATATTTATCAGAGAAATGTGCACATACTTATTCGGCCTTCTAAATTTTAACATTAACTTATATTAAGCACACGAGATATGGTTTCATTCGCGAATAGAGTGTGTGTACACAAATTTCGTTTTAAATTGTGTCTCTGGCCATGGAGGACTTCAATAATAGAGAACATTACCTTACAATAAATTTGCACAGTACTTGAGACCCTTCAGAAGATGCTTCTG
Source organism: Diabrotica balteata (assembly GCA_918026665.1). Lineage (NCBI taxonomy): Eukaryota > Metazoa > Arthropoda > Insecta > Coleoptera > Chrysomelidae > Diabrotica > Diabrotica balteata. The sequence goes on along the minus strand of OU898285.1, from coordinate 11,998,982 downwards.
ACGGTAACTGGTAGCAGGAACACTTTTATCACTACGTTGCACCTATGACTCCATCAAGTTCGCGTTCTTAAGATCGTTTTATAATATAATTGTTAAAAACTTAAACAAAAAATGGCTAATGGCGAAGACACAAACGCCGTATATATTTAATCTATGACACCGCCAACTTCTCTCTCCTTCCTGGTTGTCATCTTGCAATTTTTGAGCACTGCCACTAGGTGGATAAGTCCCCTTTCACAATAAATTTATTTTAAAGTGAATATATAAGTTTACAATTATCTGAGGGTGATTTCTTGCATTTATGTGATTTATGTGTTTTTTATTTGATATTACATATTATATTATTTTATTTATTAACATGTGCGACCTAAAGACATTCAACGCCCTCTCATGACGAGAAGGCTTTCTAAGTGTAACAGATTGGAACTTATGTCATAAAAAATGTGACATTGGGAACGCACGAAAATGGCGCTAGAGGTTCAAAATTTTAATTTCTTATAAAATTTAAATTCAAGGTGTTGGGAACTTTTCCCAACAATGGTGGTGGCCCATTTTTACTCACATGCTCTTGTTAACTCGTGCAGGTTACAAATATTTGCTGAAAATAAAGAAATGGATCTTTTCGCTTTTCAACAAGATGTAGTACGTCATTATTTAAGAAGTTTTGGGAAATCTATTTATTCTAGAAAACGACTAGCAGGATCAGTACCAATTGGTCTAAAAATGGATTTAAGCGGTCATTTTCCAAAGAAAATAGACAAATAACTTCGATATCGCTTATGCCATCAAAGAGTACGTTGGATTTGTATAAAGTGTGAAGTTACTCTGTGTATTGAACGTGATTGTTTTGCACAATTTCATACTAGTTAGATTATAGAGGAAAGGCACCAAATTTGAGACACTTTTTTTTGAAAAAACAAATATAAAACAGAATATTTAAAATTTTTAAAACATTCATTTCGAAAACTTAAACTTAATGTTTCTAGAACACAACAAAACAAAAAAAAAGCGAATAAAACATATATTTTTGCAAAAAAATACATTTAATTTTTTTGCGACATTTAATATTAAAAATAAAAGGTGCCCTAATTTGGGATAGTCAGGTATCTAAACTTGAGACAGGTACCTTAATTTGAGATACTATTCAAAAAAGCCCTTTCCTTCGCAGAAAAGGCAAATAAATGTGCTGGACTTTATTTCTCCACAGTCTTCATGTGCCCACCTGCCACATTGGTAACACTTTGCCCATCGTTCGCCATATCTATCGTCGGAAAATTTGCCGGTGCAAAATAAACATTCCGCGTCGTTTTCTTCACTTTCGTTGGACGATGAATCAGCTAATGGAAAGTTTTCACTGCTATCTGAGCTTGAACTCGAAGAAACTTTCCGCTTCCTTCTTGATGTTTTGCCTTTTGATGTAGAAGGTTGATCTACGTCTTCATCTGCTATTTCTTCTTCGGGCATTGCTGTTTTTTTTGATCTAACACCTTTTGTTGAACTGTTTTTTTCTGGAGCAAATACACAATCCAAGTTTAGCTGGGGTACTAGTTTTTTTGCTTTTTTCTTCTGCAAACTTTGCTCTAATTCTTCTTTGTAGGGTGTTAAAGTAATTATTGAAGCCTTTCCTGATCTGGCATGTGGTTTTTTAGTTGTATCTTTCTCGTAGAATCTAGGAATTGGACAGATGTCTTTCGGAGAAACAAGTTGTTGATGAGGTAGTGGTGGACTAGGAGTTCTATGTTCTTGTATTGGATGATTTGCTTGTTCATGGTTTATTTCTATTATTTGTTCATCCTTTTCGTTTTGTGTTTCTAAGTGCTCTTGAATTCCAAATTCAAAGTCCCTAAAAATATGGCGACAAATAGGGACCAGTCCAGTTTTGCGGAAACCATTGCAAGATATTTCCATCGTCGCAGCTTTGTTATACGCTTTACAAAAAATACTGGCAACGGCGTAAGGCGACACAACACTCAACTGATTTTCTCTAAGCCAGTTTTCTATTGCTTGTGCATAGTAAGTTTTCAGCGGTGCCATAAAAGCAACATCCAACGGTTGCATTTTATGTGTAGAATGTGGTGGGAGGCAAATAATCGTCACATGATTCTGTTTGGCCAAATCTATTAGAGCAACGTTTCTCGTATGAGAATAGTGACCATCAAGGACGAGAAGAACAGGGTCTGCAGCTGAAGGTTTAGTGAATTTTATGAAGTGTTGAAGCCATCTAGTGAAAATATCGGCCTGTACCCAACCTGACACATGGCATTCTGCGATTGCTCCAATGGGAGCTCCTAGCATCAACTCTGATTTCATATTTTTTCTGGGGAAGATTAATAATGGTGGTACGAAAACTCCTGCAGCATTCATACATGTAATAGCAGTAATCAGCTTGCCCCTTTCTGCTGAAGTAAGTGACGAAACCTGCTTCTTCCCTCTCATGGAAATTACTTTACTATGTTTGTGCTGAACAATTGTAAGGCCCGTTTCGTCTACATTGAATATACGTTGTGCAGGGTTAGTAAGCTTAAGATATTCTGGTTCATACAGGTCAAAGAACTTGGATACATTTTCAGGAGTAAAAGATTTTACTCGTGCACATGACATTCCCTGAGGAGTACGCATTGAAAGCGCCGGATGTCTTTTCAGAAAGAGCCTTAACCATTTCTTTCCGGCTGTTTTTTTGACTCCGCTAAATGGATGTGCTATTGAGTTTCGTATTGCAAGTTGAAATGCCAGTCGTTTTATATCACGCGCTCTTAGTCCGAAATAACGTTGCTCCATAATTAGGGCATACTCAACCAACTCATTTTCTAATTCCAAAGGAAGAATAGGTCGGCGCCCAATTGATATCCCGACAAGTTCTTCTGGAGTCTTGTCTGATTTCACATATCGTTCTAAGGTACCTTTTGGTACTCCAAAAACTTTTGAGGCCTTCAAATAGCCCATCTCTCTATTTCTTACTGTATTTACAGCACGTATCATATTATCTGCGTTCCATTTTTTATTTTTTGGCGGCATCTACAAACAACAAAACACATAAAAATAAAAAATTTACAAGGGGTCCTAATTTGAGACACTCTCAAATTTGGAACCTACAGGTATCTCAAATTAGGATTTTTCCGTTAAAAATAAAACGCATATTTTTTGGTTATGTATGACACACAATTATCGTTTAATTTGCATAAAATGTATTAACTAATATTAAACTAACAAAAAAAAATAATTGGAGTAAATGTAATCATCTTACCTTGATGTATTGTAAGTTTTTAAAAATTCCGAAAAAAATTTGTGTAATGTGTAAATCAAATTACCGTCGACAAAAACAACAAAGGTCACTTCTAAGCGTCAACTAAAAGCAGATCTACCATTACTTCACAGAATGATCAGTTTTTAATATTTTAACTAGATGTCACACTATCGTACACAAATATACGACGGTGTCTCAAATTAGGCGCCTGTCTCAAATTCGGTGCCTTTCCCTAATATAGGATATTTGTAAGAAAATAAAATATTCTCATTTTTACACAATGTTTTATATTTTTGACTCCCGATCAGCCCATTGTACTCGTATGAGTACACCTACTTTTTGCTAAAAATTTAATTTTTTATGTCAAATAACAATGAATTGTTACTATTTAACCCAGATCCATCAAGAACGTTCAAAAAAATCTTGAAATTTCTTGAAAAAAAATGTCGTGGGATCAAATGGGTTAATAACAGGAATAAAACTTTGAATTAATAGATTTTTATTATTGGTTTTTAGGATGATCGCTTCAATGCAATGCTTTACCCAAACTTGGTCCCCCAACAAGCAGAATCAAGAGAGAAAAAAGCAAAGCCGGCTTTCGTAAATATAAGCGGTAATTATAATATTATACATAATTCAGATAACGCTGTATTTATAGGTTTTTTGCTTTATTTTATTTAAACCTTATTTACTTGCTATATTTAGAACCATTCTAAATTTTTCCGTAAAGTACGAGCAGAGCCCTAACATTGCATATTGCACATTGCATGTATTCATGCATAAGTCGAGATTTAAAAATATAGTACCCCAGGTGGGTAGAGTTTATAATTCAGAATATATATATATATATATATATATATATATATATATATATATATATATATATATATATATATATATATATATATATATATATAAGCGAGGTTCCTACAGCCTCTGCCGTTTCTCGCATTTCGACCGCCATCGTTTTCTGTCCATCCATTCGTCTTCTCTGATGGCTCTATCTCTCATTATGTGCCGTACATTTTCTTCCCAGGCAACTGAAGGCCTTCCCCTTCTTCTTCTTTGTTGTGGTATGTAATTTAAAGCTTTCTTTGGCCATCTATCTTCATTCATTCGTTTCACGTGACCATACCACACTAGTTGTCTCGTTTCAATTCTATCTACACTGGAATATACAGTATTTGTCCTCCTTCTAATATCTTCATTCCTGATGTGATCTTTTTTGGATATACCACACGCTCTCCTTAGAAAATCCATTTCTACTACTTCTATTCTTTTTCTATCCTTCTGCGTTATCTGCCAAACCTCTGCCCCATAAGTCATAATAGGCTCTACCAATGTTCGATAGATTGTCAATTTCGTTTCTTGTCTAATATCTTTAGACCAAAGTAGAGAGTTTAGAATGTTTACCACTTTTTTTTCCCTGCTGTGTTCTGTTTTCGATGTCTCTTTTGGTAGTGCCTTCTTTAGATATTATAGATCCGAGATATTTATATTCATTGCATGTTTTTTGTGTTTCTAATTTCTAACTCTGGATCTTCTTCACCATCTCCTATTTTAAGATACTCTGTCTTTGCCATATTTCATATTGAGGCCCCATTTTTCATACTCTTTCTTTAGTTTTCTAAACATGTAGTCCATGTCTTCCTCGTCATTTCGCTACGACTACCTGATCATCTGCGAAAAATAAAGCTGTTAGACATTCACCACCGCCTATGTCTATTCCCATTCCGGATACTTGTTTTCTCCACTGCTCTAGCGATGATTGAATATATATTTTAAACAGGATCGGAGACAGACAACATCCTTGTTTAAGCCCCTTGGTTATTGGAAATGATTCAGATATAAAGTTTCCTTCTTTAACGACACTTCTTGCATTTTTGTATATATTTGCGATAGCATCCACATACTCTCTACTGAGACCTACTTTCGTCAATGTATAAAATAGTTTTTTCAAAGGTACCGTATCATATGCCTTCTCTAAATCTACAAACAATAGGTGGGTAGATAGATTCCTTGCTTTCCGTTTTTCGATTACCTGCTGCAGAACGAATATATTATCAATGCACGATCTTCCTGCCCGAAATCCATTTTGTTCCTCTATGTCTTCATATTCTGATTCAATTCGTTTTTTTATTATTCGACCGTACAACCTCCCAACTAAGCTAGTAACAGTTATTCCTCTATAATTAGAGCAATTGCGTTTATCCCCTTTTTGTATATTGAGCTGATGTATCCAACATTCCAATCATCAGGGATATTTTGTCCTTTTAAGCATTTATTAAATAATTTAACCATCATCTCGTGTAATATTTTTGGTCCATACTTTACCAACTCAATTGGGATGTCTCCAGGTCCTGCTGCTTTACCGTTTTTCGATCTTTTGAGGGCATCGCTTAACTCTTCCGGTTGTTATCTCAATTATTTTTGTATGTTCAGATATTTCTCTCCATTTCGATATCTTGGAATTTACGTCTATCCTCTGGCAATAAGACCTCATAATGCTGTTTCCACTGTTTCAGATCTATTAATTTTAAGTTAGATGTTTCCTTTCCTTCCCTCCGGAGAGACTTTTATCACCTTCCACGCTTGCCCAACTCTTGTTCCACCCATATACCTATCCACCTCTGCACATCTTCGATCCCACATCTCATTTTTACTTTTCACTACTTCTCTAAAAAAAAAAATTCAGAATTCCTCTTCAATATGGACTGCCTCACGGATTCTGGGGGAGTCAGAAGATCGAAATACATGACAATAATAACCCATTAGAACCATGAGAACGAACGACCATCTAGAGGAATTAGAGCAGGAACTAGGGGCTATTAAATGGATATTGTAAGTTTATGTGAAACGAGACTTCAAGGAGAGAAAAAGACCACCCTAAAATCTGGGCAAACTCTATACCAATATAATTCAGAAGAGAACCACGGCCAAGGAGAAGTGGCTTTCATGGTCAACCGAAGAATAGAACACCAGATTGTGAAATACTCAGCAGTGTCGGAAAGAGTGATATATCTTGTATTAAAACTCTCCAACTCCTCCAACTTCCACTGCGGATGACGAGTCAATAGAACAACTCTACGAAGATATAACGCGAGCTAAAGACCTAGAAAAAACACACTATGTTATCATCACCGGAGATTTTAATGCAAAAATAGGGCTGCGAATATCAGGCGACTCAGACTACATAGGAAATTTCGGTCTAGGCAACAGAAACACCAGAGGAGAGACATTAGCAAATTACGTAAGCACCGAAAAAATGTTTTGCTTGAACACGTTCTATAAAAAACAAATACAAAGAAAGTGGACATAGCGTAGCCCTGACAGCCAGGTTAAGAATGAAATGGATTTTATCCTTTCCAGTGATAGATCAATATGTAAAAACATCGAGGAGCTGAACAAATTTAACACCGGCAGTAACCATAGAGTAGTTCGTGCCGATATACGTATTAACCTAAAGAAAGAAAGACGAAAACTATTAACAACAAACCCTTTACCGACGGCAGACATCCTAGCCAATGATAAAGAGAAATACCAAGAGGAATTAGCACGGAAACTAGTAGTAAATACCTTTGATCACAAGAATATAGATGAACTAGCTGAGAAAATAACTAGAAACATACAAACAGTCACTAAAAAACTTTGTTGCAGAATAAGAAAACAAAAAGAAGCTAAACTAAAACCCGAGACTCTAGAACATATAGAGAAAAGAAGAAGAACGAACAGAGATAACCCGGACTATAAAGCGATCAACAGAAGAGTTAAGAAAAATATTCGAAAAGACCTCAGAGCTTATAGAACAAACCAGATTCTTGAAGCCATAGAGAACAATAAGAACATGAAAGTACTAAAAACATGTAAATCATGTAAAAAACAAATTGATTCCTCCAGGGGCCACCTAGGGAGCTAAAGATTGGGCTAAAAGGGTTTCTAAATATGTACTTTCAAGTATCTAACCTCAAATAAAAATTCAGCCGAGTGCAGATTCTACCATCTTATCTTGGGATAGCCTTTCATCAAAATTGAATAACTTTTACAGAAATAAAAAATAAAAAACGAAAACATCGAAAAAAAGACAATTTTCTTTACTTTTTTCATGTATTTTGAGATTATGTTAAAAATGTTACATGACAAAAGTTGTAGATTTTTATGTTTATATACAACTTTCGTATCTACTTGCAATTTTTTGATAGGATGTAAAATTTTGCCTAAACAAAAAACTTTTTTACCCCATTTTAACCCCGCTCCCAAATCACATACGGAACTTTTCAGCTGTTTAAAGTATATTTATTTTATGTATTCGACAGGACCCTTAAGCTAGTGGGGACAAATGAGCGGAACCCAATTTAACCTACGTAATATTTTTTCACCCATTTTTCACTAATTTATTACTTTAACTATTAACAGAACACTTTTTTATTTCAGTTATAAGTAGAGGAGAGTGAAATTGTAAAAGAATATTTTTCACTTTAAATTTTAACCCAACAGAATTATTGGTTTTCCATAAGAGGCAGTTGAAGGGTGAATAATTACTAGAGTGGTAATACATACGTTATTACCACTCTAGTACTCTAGTATACGGCACAGAAATCAATTAGAAGAACTCCGTAAGTAGCGTAATTAATGCACGTATTTCCAGCGGGAATCGTACATACTATGCTAATAAACGATTGATGACATCGAAATTATTAGACAAAAGAACCAAAATGACTATCTACAGAACACTGATTAGACCCGTAGTAACCTATGGATGTGAAACTTGGGTAATGACGAAAAAAGATGAAGCCCAACTCAGGACATTCGAGAGAAAAAATACTGAGGAAAGTATATGGCCCGGTACAAGAGGAAGATGGCACATGGAGAATCAGGAGAAACGACGAGGTTAATGAGTTAAATGAAGGTTATGACATTGTAAGATTTGTGAAAAGTCAAAGACTGTCATGGCTGGGACATGTGCAGAGACAAAACGATGCAAAAACAACAAAGAAAATGTTACAATGGAAGCCCATAGGAAGGCGAAAAAAAGGAAGGCCCAGAACGAGATGGTTGGATGACGTGGAAGACGACCTGAAAATAATGAACATAAGACAATGGAGAAGAAGGGCACAAGAGAGATCTGAATGGAAGGACAGCCAGACAGGCAAAGACCCATCCAGGTTTATGATGCCAAAAGAAGAAGAAGAATACATACGTTAAAACCTAGCAGAACACTGTGGCATTTCAAAAATATGTTTTTTTCTAATTTTGCTGGCTCAAATATTAAGCTAGCAGGAACATTTCCAAATAAAATTGGTTTAAGTGTGCAAGATTATCAGGTTGGTTAAAATTTAGTAAACATTTAAAACACACATTTTTATTTCAGTTATAAGTAGAGGAGAGTGAATTTGAAAAAAGAATATTTTCCTCTCAAATTTTAATCCAACAGAATTATTGACTTTCCATAAGGGGTAGTTAACGGGTAAAAATTACTAAGGAGGTAATAAATTCATAAAAACCTAGCAGAGCACTGTGGTATATCATAAATATTTTTTTTTGGAATTTTACTAGTTTTAACTGTTAGCCAGGAAAATTGCTCCCTTAAGGGTGGTTAAGTGGAGAAAAATTATTAGGGTGGTAATAAGTTAGTGAAAAATGGGTAGAAAAATATGCCATCAGCAAAAAGTTTTTTTTCTGAATTCTGCTAGCTTGAACATTAAGCCAGCAGAATCGCTCCCATTAAGGGTGGTTTGGTGGTGAAAAATTATTAGGGTGGTAATAAATTAGTGAAAAATTGGTGAAAAAATATTACGTTGGTTAAATTGGATTCCGCTCATTTGTCCCTGCTAGCTTAAGGGTCCTGTATTCGAATCCTACCGACCACTTTACATCATAAAACTGTAGATAACATTTTTTTGCTAATTTGCCTTTGTTTTGAACTATATTTTAAAATTAAAATTAATTGAATAATTGTATTCATTTTAGTTAGTCTGGATCCACATTATGACTCAACGATAGATGAGCCCTACTTAACTCAAATTTTTTCAACGGTTAAAAAAATAGGAGAAGGGGCATTTGGAACTGTTCTTAAGGTAAAACATAAATATGACCAAAAAACATATGCCATTAAACAAATAAAGAACGACAGGAAAAAAACCAAAGGAACGAAGTACGCTGAAATCACCAATTATGAAAAAATTGGATCTCATCCTAATCTCGTCAAATATTTTATGGCGTGGGAACAGACTGATGATGTATATCTAATGTTAGAGTTATCCCAAATGAGTCTTGACGATTTTGCTCTACAATATAAAAATGTACCTGAACGTTTATTGTGGGACTGCTTATACGATATGTGTCAGGCTCTACATTACCTATTTACCGAAAAAAAAATTATTCATCACGATATTAAGGAGAGTAACATATTGATACACGGAACGTGTTTTAAGTTGGTTGATTTCGGTAACATGTTGGAGGTGGTAAGTGCAAAAAAGATTTTTTGTTTATTTTTTATCGTCAAACGTAAAGTACCATAACTGTACCGAGTGACTCATGCTTTAATGGTTTTTTAGAGACCAGTAAAATTGGATGTTTATTCTTTGAAAAAGTTGTTGTTGTTTGTTTGTGTTTTAAATGACTGCGGACATTAAATCCATTCGCCAATCTTACAATTTGTAAAATTACTCATTTTTTCATTAGTCATTGTTTCCTATACAATCTTATCCTAAATCTATTACTAGTATTGATCTCTAATATATAGTCTTTTTTTCTATTTGGTGCTTTCAGTTACTTATATATAAAATAAGTGATAAGGTCCTCAGAGTTCCACAGCATACTCTTCTGCAGCTATCTACTTAATTCAATAGCTACTTTACTGTGGACTGTCCAAGTCCCCACTTTTTGTTATTTGTTTCTTATATTTTTTTTCTATTTTCCTTTTTTATTTTTTTTTTCTAACAAATTACAAATAAATACTCTATATTTACAATTACAATTTGAGTTTAATATCTAAAACATGTTTATACAATCACCATCATCATTTTGGCTTTACAACCCTGTGTGGGTCCTAGCCTCCCCAAGATTTTTTTTCCAGTCGTCCCTATCCATCACCTTCCTCCGCCAAGCAGGTATTTCCATATTTCTCATATCTTGGTCTATGTGTTTATACAATAATCTATATATAAAAAAACTCATTGTTTTCTAATGTTAATAAATAACTTAAATTAATGGGATGGTGGACATCGGTCAAAGAATACAGCGAATTTAAAAAATTATTAACCTTATTGGAAATAAGAGAACTGTCCAAAATTTTATGTTGTAGGTTACCCATCTGACCACAAGTACATTCTGGACTATCAGCTAGATTCATTTTAAACATATATAATGGTGTAAGACAGTGGTTAAATCTCATTCTGCATATAGTTCTTGTCATATCCTTTGTCGACTCCATTTTAGCAAACCAAGATTTATCCGTAATATGGTTTCTGATTGCTCTGTAATGGTTTCCTGTATTTATATTCTCATTAATATACCTTTCTTTCCATTCCTTCTTAAGATCCTTGAACGTGTCTGATTCTATATATCTAGGCGTACAAAGATAATGAGTTAATACTCCTTGTGTCACAGAGTTTTTTTGCCAATTCATCTAATATTTCATTTCCAGTTATTCCACAATGGCTTTTAATCCATACCAACCTAATAGTTTTGCCTTGTTGCTGAAGTTCTTTAATTTTATTTATTATGTATAATTCAATGTAATTTACTTTTGATTTAGGATTTATGGCACTAATTTTACTTAAAGCACTTTTGCTGTCATTATAAATTATAAACTTTGAATGATTTATATTAGATAAATATTTTAGTGCTTCCACTATCGCTTCCACTATTGTTATCCCAGTATGCACATCCCACACCTTCGATACTTTTGGATGCATCTGTATATAATATATAACAATCTTTGAACAAATGTGAACTGTCAGATATAAACATTAATTTTCTTAAAGATAAAGGTAAATTGCTGTACTCCCTTAAGAAGTATACCTGAACTTGTTCCAGAGTATAAAAGTTAATATTGTGATTTGGGTTTATGTCATATTTATATAGTTGTTTATCATATATTGTCATTTTTGAATAGAAATCTACTATATTTGGAGTTTTCTTTTTTATCCAATATTTTTCTGTTAAGTTTGCCAAGAACAGCTGGTGTATTTTGAATATTAAACTTGACTCTTTCTCGTACAATCTAACTAAAAGTCTGATGCCAAGTTTTTTTCGTCTTATATCCATTGGCATTTCACAGCATTCGACTTGTAGGTTACTAATGGGTGTACTTCTTAGGGCTCCTATACACAACCTAAGGCATTTATTAACGATTTTGTCTATTTTGTTTAAATGACACTATGATGCGTCACTGCATAATATTGACCCATAATCGATTATAGCTCTTATATTATTTTTAAATAATAACAAAGAAATATTTGGATCTGCTCCTCATCGTAAGTTGTGACACGAATCGAAGAAGATTTATATCCTTTTCTGTTTTTTTTTTAAATAATACTTAATATACTTAATAATATAATACTTAATAACTAATAATAACTAATACTTTAAATAATACTTAAAATATTACAAAAAATTCTACATAACGTTAATATCTATGTCATTTTTGAAAACTGTAACCTTTGCGCAGTTGCCTTTCACTTGATGAATCGTAGAAAATCTAAAAAACATCAGATTTTCAACAATTTTTTTTTATTTTCTTTTCATCATATTGTAATAGTAATTAACTATTCCCAACAAATACAAATCCAAAGACATAAATATTTTAATTTTTTTGACAAAAAATGTATTTACAACTACACTGGCTTCGTTTATAACAATATGTCAATATAATGGGTTTAAAAATCGAAAGTAACAATAATTCTAAATACTTGAAATCAATTTCCGTTTAATAAAATTTTAAATTACGGCAAAACTATTAGTCCTAGTTATAGAACATCCGTATATCATTTGAAAGAGAATTTTTTTTAATTTAATTAATTCATTAATATGCAGGGTGTTCCATTTAAAATAAGCCTTATATTACACATGGAAAAATCCAATAATGAAACTACAAATTTTGAACCCCTATAAATAGATGTTTAATAATAAACTATGAAATACATTCGACCAATATCCAGCTATTTAGATGTATGAGTAATTTTATTAGAATTGCTTAAATAAATTAAGAATGAGTCATCGTTTAAAGTTTTACATTTTAAGAAAATTCGACATAACTCAGAACACTCTGTACACAGGTATAGGAAGTCTTATGAAACTATACCTTATTTTTTGCAGACAATTAGAAAATCCAATAAAATACAGTGTATTCCATAAGAAAAAATATAACTTTGAAACGCCGGGCTTTATTGTGTCACCCTGTATATTTTAGAATAATTTTAAAAAGTAGCCTTTATCAACCTACATGCTATAAATTTAAAATTTTTTCAAAATCTTTTACCGTTTCGCTGTAATCTTCCGTCCCGTTAGTGGTGACTCACCCTGTATAATTGATTTATTTTTATATCTTAAAAAAAGTTCAATGTTTGATTTATTTTACAGCCCCGTCTGACTAGACAGCTCAACAATAGTAATCTGTACGAAAAAAAGCGCGACATTTTTTTCCTTGGAGGGACTATGTTAAAAATTGTTATACATACAGAGTCTTATAAAAACAGTAAGTATTAATTACCGCAGTTAGAAAATAAGGAACAGTGGATATCCGGTTGGAATTATTTTATACACCTAGATAATACCTACTATATAAATACCTTTATTTATTAATTTTTAGGAATCTCTCAATCATATAAGAAGGTACTTAGACGTATGACATCACCAGACCCTAACCATAGGTCGTCCGCACAAGAAATTCTAGATTTACCAGAAATGCAAGAAGTTGCAAAAATATGGCAAGAAGGATTAAGGCAATTATATACGGTAAGTTTAATATATACATCCGTAACTGTAAATCTTACATTTTGGTTAAAATAGCTGAACAACGAAAAATATAAGCAAAAATGGTTAAACAGTTAATAAATATAGTACAATAGAATAATTTATAGCCATTTGGACATTTCGACGAATTTAAATGATCACCGCTAAATAAAATTTTAATAAAATTTGTTATTGCTAAACAGCATAAAATTAAAAAAATACATAGATTGGATAAAACTATGTCTTGTTGGATGTCTATGGGCTCGTCTTTTTTCCCTCTTTCTAACCCTCTTTATTGCAACTTTGGATCTATTTGCATTTTCAAGCGGCCGCCTAAAAACCAAAACATATCTTTTGCACTTCCTCTTATTTTATTATGGTACTATACCTAACTGTAAATCTTATTTTTTGGTTAAAATGGCTGAATAACGAAAAATATAAGCAAAATGGATAAACAGTTTACAAATATAGTACAATAGATTAATTTACAGCCGTTTTGACCTTTCGATGACTTTATATGATGACCGCTCTATAAAATTTTAAGAAAATTTGATTGTAAAAAAGCATAAAATTAAAAAAAAAACTTAGATTAGATAAAACTATGTCTTGTTGGATGTCTATGGGCTCGTCTTTTTTCCCTCTTTCTAACCCTCTTTATTGCAACTTTGGATCTATTTGCATTTTCAAGCGGCCGCCTAAAAACCAAAACATATCTTTTGCACTTCCTCTTATTTTATTATGGTACTATACCTAACTGTAAATCTTAAATTTTAATTTAAAATGGCTGAATAACGAAAAATATAAGCAAAATGGATAAACAGTTTACAAATATAGAACAATAGATTAATTTACAGCCGTTTTGACCTTTCGATGACTTTATATGATGACCGCTCTATAAAATTTTAAGAAAATTTGATTGTAAAAAAAGCATAAAATAAAAAAAAAAACTTAGATTAGATAAAACTATGTCTTGTTGGATGTCTATGGGCTCGTCTTTTTTCCCTCTTTCTAACCCTCTTTATTGCAACTTTGGATCTATTTGCATTTTCAAGCGGCCGCCTAAAAAACAAAACATATCTTTTGCACTTCCTTTTATTTTATTATGGTACTATACCTAACTGTAAATCTTATTTTTATGTTAAAATGACTGAATAACAAAAAATATAAGCAAAATGGATAAACAGTTTACAAATATAGAACAATAGATTAATCTACAGCCGTTTTGACCTTTCGATGACTTTATATGATGACCGCTCTATAAAATTTTAAGAAAATTTGATTGTAAAAAAGCATAAAATAAAAAAAAAAACTTAGATTAGATAAAACTATGTCTTGTTGGATGTCTATGGGCTCGTCTTTTTTCCCTCTTTCTAACCCTCTTTATTGCAACTTTGGATCTATTTGCATTTTCAAGCGGCCGCCTAAAAAACAAAACATATCTTTTGCACTTCCTCTTATTTTATTATGGTACTATACCTAACTGTAAATCTTATTTTTGGTTAAAATGACTGAATAACGAAAAATATAAGCAAAATGGATAAACAGTTTACAAATATAGAACAATAGATTAATCTACAGCCGTTTTTGACCTTTCGATGATTTTATATGATGACCGCTCTATAAATTTTAAGAAAATTTTATTGTAAAAAAAGCATAAAATTAAAAAAAAAACTTAGATTAGATAAAACTATGTCTTGTTGGATGTCTATGGGTTCGTCTTTTTTCCCTCCTTTCTAACCCTCTTTATTGCAACTTTGGATCTATTTGCATTTTCAAGCGGCCGCCTAAAAACCAAAACATATCTTTTGCACTTCCTCTTATTTTATTATGGTACTATACCTAACTGTAAATCTAATTTTTTGGTTAAAATGACTGAATAACGAAAAATATAAGCAAAATGGATAAACAGTTTACAAATATAGAACAATAGATTAATCTACAGCCGTTTTGACCTTTCGATGATTTTATATGATGACCGCTCTATAAAATTTTAAGAAAATTTTATTGTAAAAAAGCATAAAATTAAAAAAAAAACTTAGATTAGATAAAACTATGTCTTGTTGGATGTCTATGGGTTAGTCTTTTTTCCCTCCTTCTAACCCTCTTTATTGCAACTTTGGATCTATTTGCATTTTCAAGCGGCCGCCTAAAAATCAAAACATATCTTTTGCACTTCCTCTTATTTTATTATGGTACTATACCTAACTGTAAATCTAATTTTTTGGTTAAAATGACTGAATAACGAAAAATATAAGCAAAATGGATAAACAGTTTACAAATATAGAACAATAGATTAATCTACAGCCGTTTTGACCTTTCGATGATTTATATGATGACCGCTCTATAAAATTTTAAGAAAATTTTATTGTAAAAAAGCATAAAATTAAAAAAAAAAACTTAGATTAGATAAAACTATGTCTTGTTGGATGTCTATGGGTTAGTCTTTTTTCCCTCTTTCTAACCCTCTTTATTGCAACTTTGGATCTATTTGCATTTTCAAGCGGCCGCCTAAAAATCAAAACATATCTTTTGCACTTCCTCTTATTTTATTATGGTACTATACCTAACTGTAAATCTAATTTTTTGGTTAAAATGACTGAATAACGAAAAATATAAGCAAAATGGATAAACAGTTTACAAATATAGAACAATAGATTAATCTACAGCCGTTTGACCTTTCGATGATTTTATATGATGACCGCTCTATAAAATTTTAAGAAAATTTTATTGTAAAAAAGCATAAAATAAAAAAAAAACTTAGATTAGATAAAACTATGTCTTGTTGGATGTCTATGGGTTAGTCTTTTTTCCCTCCTTCTAACCCTCTTTATTGCAACTTTGGATCTATTTGCATTTTCAAGCGGCCGCCTAAAAATCAAAACATATCTTTTGCACTTCCTCTTATTTTATTATGGTACTATACCTAACTGTAAATCTAATTTTTTGGTTTAAAATGACTGAATAACGAAAAATATAAGCAAAATGGATAAACGTTTACAAATATAGAACAATAGATAATCTACAGCCGTTTTGACCTTTCGATGATTTTATATGATGACCGCTCTATAAAATTTTAAGAAAATTTGATTGTAAAAAAGCATAAAATTAAAAAAAAAACTTAGATTAGATAAAACTATGTCTTGTTGGATGTCTATGGGCTCGTCTTTTTTCCCTCTTTCTAACCCTCTTTATTGCAACTTTGGATCTATTTGCATTTTCAAGCGGCCGCCTAAAAATCAAAACATATCTTTTGCACTTCTCTCTTATTTTATTATGGTACTATACCTAACTGTAAATCTTACTTTTTAGTTAAAATGGCTAAATAACCACAAATATAAGCAAACTGGACAAACAGTTTACAAATATAGTACAATAGATTAATCTACAGCCGTTTTGACCTTTCGATGACTTTATATGATGACCGCTCTATAAAATTTTAAGAAAATTTTATTGTAAAAAAGCATAAAATTAAAAAAAAACTTAGATTAGATAAAACTATGTCTTGTTGGATGTCTATGGGTTAGTCTTTTTTCCCTCCTTTCTAACCCTCTTTATTGCAACTTTGGATCTATTTGCATTTTCAAGCGGCCGCCTAAAAATCAAAACATATCTTTTGCACTTCCTCTTATTTTATTATGGTACTATACCTAACTGTAAATCTTATTTTTTGGTTAAAATGACTGAATAACGAAAAATATAAGCAAAATGGATAAACAGTTTACAAATATAGAACAATAGATTAATCTACAGCCGTTTTGGACCTTTCGATGATTTTATATGATGACCGCTCTATAAAATTTTAAGAAAATTTTATTGTAAAAAAAGCATAAAATTTAAAAAAAAACTTAGATTAGACAAAACTATGTCTTGTTGGATGTCTATGGGCTCTGTCTTTTTTTCCTCTTTCTAACCCTCTTTATTGCAACTTTGGATCTATTTGCATTTTCAAGCGGCCGCCTAAAAATCAAAACATATCCTTTTGCACTTCCTCTTATTTTATTATGGTACTATACCTAACCGTAAATCTTATTTTTGGTAAAATAACTGAATAACGAAAAATATAAGCAAAATGGATAAACAGTTTACAAATATAGAACAATAGATTAATCTACAGCCGTTTTGACCTTTCGATGATTTTATATGATGACCGCTCTATAAAATTTTAAGAAAATTTTATTGTAAAAAAGCATAAAATTAAAAAAAAAACTTAGATTAGATAAAACTATGTCTTGTGGATGTCTATGGGTTAGTCTTTTTTCCCTCTTCTAACCCTCTTTATTGCAACTTTGGATCTATTTGCATTTTCAAGCGGCCCGCCTAAAAATCAAAACATATCTTTTGCACTTCCTCTTATTTTATTATGGTAACTATACCTAACTGTAAATCTAATTTTTTGTTAAAATGGACTGAATAACGAAAAATATAAGCAAAATGGATAAACAGTTTACAAATATAGAACAATAGATTAATCTACAGCCGTTTTGACCTTTCGATGATTTTATATGATGACCGCTCTATAAAATTTTAAGAAAATTTGATTGTAAAAAAGCATAAAATTAAAAAAAAAAAACTTAGATTAGATAAAACTATGTCTTGTTGGATGTCTATGGCTCGTCTTTTTTTCCCTCTTTCCAACCTCTTTATTGCAATTTTGGATCTATTTGCATTTTCAAAGCGGCCGCCTAAAAACCAAAACATATCTTTTTGTACTTCCTCTTATATTTATTTGGTACTATTACCTAACTGTAAATCTTATTTTTTTGGTTAAAATGGATGAATAACGAAATATATAAGCAAAATGGATAAACAGTTTACAAATATAGTACATTAGATTAATTTTACAGCCGTTTTGACCTTTCAATGACTTTATATGATGACCGCTCTATAAAATTTTAAGAAAATTTGATTTGTAAAAAGCATAAAATTAAAAAAAAAACATAAAAATAGATTAGATAAAAACTATGTCTTGTTGGGTGTCTATGGGCTCGTTCTTTTTTCCCTCCTTCTAAACCCTCTTTATTGCAACTTTGGATCTATTTGCATTTTCAAGCGGCCGCCTAAAAACCAAAACATATCTTTTGCACTTCCTCTTATTTTATTATGGTACTATACCTAACTGTAAATCTTACTTTTTAGTTAAAATGGCTAAATAACCACAAATATAAGCAAACTGGATAAACAGTTTACAAATATAGTACAATAGATTAATTTACAGCCGTTTTGACCTTTCGATGACTTTATATGATGACGCTCTATAAAATTTTAAGAAAATTTGATTGTAAAAAAGCATAAAATTAAAAAAAAAAAAAAACTTAGATTAGATAAAACTATGTCTTGTTGGATGTCTATGGGCTCGTCTTTTTTCCCTCTTTCTAACCCTCTTTATTGCAACTTTGGATACTATTTGCATTTTCAAGCGGCCGCCTAAAAACAAAACATATCTTTTGCACTTCCTCTTATTTTATTTATGGTACTATACCTAACTGTAAATCTTATTTTTTGGTTAAAATGACTGAAATAACGAAAAATATAAGCAAAATGGATAAACAGTTTACAAATATAGAACAATAGATTAATCTACAGCCGTTTTGACCTTTCGATGACTTTATATGATGACCGCTCTATAAAATTTTAAGAAAATTTGATTGTAAAAAAGCATAAAATTAAAAAAAAAACTTAGATTAGATAAAACTATGTCTTGTTGGATGTCTATGGGCTCGTCTTTTTTCCCTCTTTCTAACCCTCTTTATTGCAACTTTGGATCTATTTGCATTTTCAAGCGGCCGCCTAAAAACCAAACATATCTTTTGCACTTCCTCTTATTTTATTATGGTACTATACCTAACTGTAAATCTTAATTTTATTGTTAAAATGGCTGAATAACGAAAAAATATAAGCAAAATGGATAAACAGTTTACAAATATAGAACAATAGATTAATCTACAGCCGTTTTGACCTTTCGATGACTTTATATGATGACCGCTCTATAAAATTTTAAGAAAATTTGATTGTAAAAAAGCATAAAATAAAAAAAAACTTAGATTAAATAAAACTATGTCTTGTTGGATGTCTATGGGCTCTTCTTTTTTCCCTCTTCTAACCCCTCTTTATTGCAACTTTGGATCTATTTGCATTTTCAAGCGGCCGCCTAAAAATCAAAACATATCTTTTGCACTTCCTTTTATTTTATTATGGTACTATACCTAACTGTAAATCTTAAATTTTAATTTAAAATGGCTGAATAACGAAAAATATAAGCAAAATGGATAAACAGTTTACAAATATAGTAACAATAGATTAATCTACAGCCGTTTTGACCTTTCGATGATTTTATATGATGACCGCTCTATAAAATTTTAAGAAAATTTTTATTGTAAAAAATGCATAAAATTAAAAAAAAAACTTAGATTAGATAAAACTATGTCTTGTTGGATGTCTATGGGTTAGTCCTTTTTTCCCTCCTTCTAACCCTCTTTATTGCAACTTTGGATCTATTTGCATTTTCAAGCGGCCGCCCTAAAAATCAAAACATATCTTTTGCACTTCCTCTTATTTTATTATGGTACTATACCTAACTGTAAATCTAATTTTTTGGTTTAAAATGACTGAATAACGAAAAATATAAGCAAAATGGATAAACAGTTTACAAATATAGAACAATAGATTAATCTACAGCCGTTTTGACCTTTCGATGATTTTATATGATGACCGCTCTATAAAATTTTAAGAAAATTT